>VZRJ01007777.1:0-17705 GCA_013397565.1 Ptilonorhynchus violaceus | reverse complement strand
CCAATCCCCGCGGTTCCGCTCTCCCCGCCGCTGCCCGCAGCCGCCCCGCCCGGGGACCCCCGACAGACCGACCTTCCCTTCGGGCTTGTCTCGGCCCCCGCGTCCGCCCACCCTCGGCTCCTGCCGCCGGCGCTGCCGGACACGCTTCGCTCCCCCGCCTGCCCCCGTCCCGTCCCGTCCCGTCCCGCCCCGCCTCACCCCGCCCCTTGGCCGCCCACCGTGCCCCATGCCCGGGGAAGCAGCCCCGCGGGGTGGATGCTGCCGGCAGGGCACGGCCGCGGGGGTAGCAGCGGGTTTAATGCTTAAACGGCGTTATGGGCAGCCGGGGGGAAAATGTGAGGCGGCAGAGCCCACCGCGGGCTATTTGTAGCGTCCAGAAGAATGGGAGGTGGAGGGTAACTGGGGTCGAGAGATCAGCATGTTCCAGTGAGGATTTACGTATGCTACTTCTGCCCCTCTGTTTCACTGTGTCCAGTAACGCGACCTTCGGAGAGCTTGAGTCGAGAGGCACAGGGTGAAACATTCAGAAATTCTCAGCAAAAGTACTTCTGGTTTGACCCAGAGCTGCCGATTACAGTGTGCTCCTGGTAAAGGTACCTCTTGACAGAGTTATTGACTGAATAATAGCAACTCAAGGACAGTAATAGGCACACGGATTGCACCAGTGACAGGAGCAGTGCCTTGGAAAAGAAGTTGGAACCTGCATCGCACAAGTGTCTAATTTAAATGTACTTGTAAGGTGCTTGTGGGTACAGCAAATCTTTCTGTCAGAAATGCATGTGATAAGCTGGCAAACAGGAGCCCTACAACAACCTTGCTAAGCGCAGGCAGACACGTAGGGTTGCCTATCGTCTCACAGCAATCAGTGTTTTTCTTGGGAGCCTCCTGTCTGGACCTGAGCATCATCACGCTTTGGAGTCATGCCATGGGCTCGGCTGTCGGGTTGCCTGTACTGCTGTTCTGTAGGGCAGAAAAGTCCTGGAAGAAAGCAGAACTAGGCTTTTTATAACCGGAAGTTTAAACTGATGTAGCAGAATAAATGGTTGTTTCTGTGACTTCTTTTTATCTTTGAAGACAAGTAATAAAACTCTTCTGGTTTAGGACTTTGGTAGGAAATAAGGACTACACAGAGCAAAATGGTGGTAAAAGCGCTTCAAAACTGATGGGCCCAATGGAAATGGCCCTGCTTAGCTATGGATAGAACTGTATTGCAATCTGTAGTGGTCTTAGCCTTACATCCTGTCCTCCTGTATTTGTGTGCTGCATGAAAGCTGCTGTCTTCTGAACAGAAGAGGAGTGGAAAATTCCTTCCATGTCACAGAAAGGTACACACTGCTTTTTGGTAAAGGGGAGCCTAGGCCTGTGAATCATTGCTCTCCCATTGCTCAGAAAAGCCTTGTTCTACAGATTCCCTGAAAAACCATGCCAGGAAGCTCTGTAGTCCTCTTGGCAGGTGCTTGCTACACACCATCAAGATCCAGTTCTTGTACAGCAGATATAAGTAGTCCCTATCCTGGCTCTGTGTTCTGCTGTTTCTCCATGTTATTTCCCCCCCTGTCCTTGTTTTCGCTTTGCTACCTTTTGGCTACTTGGAGAGGGGAGCGAGAAGAAATAGTCATTCTGATCAGACTGTCATGGATGAGGGGACAAGATACTGCCACCAGAAAGATTCTTTTGGCAATAGTGCCAGGAGGTGGCAAACTGTGTTCTTCTGCCTGGCACAGTTTTAAATTGCCTTCTTCAGCTGGGCTTACCACCACCAGCAACCCACAGGAGCAGCCCACAACAAGGCTCCACTGCAGTACAAGGGAAGTGGTGTATCCATGGTGAGGACCAGATGTTATCTTTGTCCAAGACTTCTGATGGTGTCTGACATGGTGGTGTCTGAAACCCCCTTGGCTGCAAAGCACCGTGAGCAATGCAATCCCACCAGCGAGCACAGCGATCTCATGCCCCACCTTTCCTCTCCATCATGGGAAACAGACTTCAGCCACAGCTGCGCTGGGGGGCTGTCTGGCTCATCAGCAGGCAGTGGTTTCTTGCAGCTGCCTCTTGACCCCTGTGGTTGCAGTGGCTGCTGATGTCACTGAAGGAGGCAGGTGGCAGGACACAGCAGTGCCAGCTGGAGAAGCCGCCCAGGAACAAAGTGGAGTAGAGATTCCCAGTTCAGAGGCTGCAGGGGATTTGCCTGGTGTGGCATCTCAGGCCAAAGCAACTGCCAGCAAAAACCTTTGGAGAGCTCAGCCTCTTCAGCAATAACTGATACAACCCACTGGTTCAATTCCAAATGTCACACAACAGCCAGTGAAGTACCCATGGAGAGCTTTCTATGAAGCTCTCAACTTTAAAAGAAATTATGTTTTTGTGGGGTAGAGAGATTAATGACTAAGAAGGACATAGATAGAGAAGGCCCGGAGCAGTGATGAATTTTCACAGCAACAGGAGGTTAACAGCTCAGTTTTCCGGGGGTGAGAAGTCCTTTCTGCCCTGGAAATTCCTGAGTGATTGGGCAAACAGGATGAATAATGGGAAAGCTGCATTTGCTGATGTTATTGGGGGTATTTCACAGTGAAACTAAAACTGAGAACAAGATGTTTCCAAGACCTGGAGGTCCTGAGTGATCTGCTGATAAAATGCAGTGTTCATTTCCATGCTGCTAAGTGAAATGTGGAAAAACAGCTCTAATAATAGATGCACAAATTTGAGTGTTAATACTCAGAAGAGAGGTCTTTGTAGATAGTCCTTAAAAAGCAACTGACATTCATTAACTGTCAAAGGGAAACTGAATTCTAGGACTATTAAGAAAGGCAAGAAGAACAAAATGGAAAACATTTTGAGCTCTTCTGTGAGCTTGGCACCTTGAGAACCATGAGTGCCTGTGGTTGCTCCATCTCCTGTTTTGTAAAACCCAAAAAGGAAAAAAAGGCAATGGAATGGTTAGAAAAGTCATCCGTGCAGGGAAAATCCAGGTTGGCTAGGTCTAACTGATGGTCCGAAAAAAGTTAGAAACACAGCAAACCAAGATGAAATATTTTAAAACAAAAGGACACAAATTTCTGACAAGGTACTGTTGAATTGTGGAACACAACAGGAGAGAAAGAGAAAAAGTGGTTAAACAAACTAGATTAAACCGTTTGGAGTAAAGGCCTGCCAATGGCTGTTAAATATAACGAGAAAGCAGTGCAGGGCACAACAGCTGGGAGTCACAAGCAGGGGTGGTATTTACCCTGCACCATTCCAGCTCTGAAGTTGCCATGGGCCAATTCCTCTCTGGCTCTTTACTTTTGTGTTGCAATTAAGGGTGGTCTTGGCTATGGGGGCAAGCCATGGCACACTTAACAGCGTGTTTGTTACCTACTTCTGCAGGTATTGAAAAAAAGAGATGTTTCCGTAGGAGATTTACACTGGACATGGCTGAGGAAGAGTCAGCAGAGGAACTCAGAGAGAGAAGGCTTAGCAAATGCCATGGACTCAGCAAATGTCCTAGTGAAGCTGAGTGGTCCTGGGCCTCCCAGCACCCTGTGACAGCCCATGGATTTGCTTTTCTGTCGTGGATTTTACATGGAGAATAACTGATTAAAGAAAAGAGTTTTTCTGTCGTATGTGACATTTGGTCCGATCAATGCAGTGCATGATGAATGCCACTGATATAGATGGGTTTTCAGCACATGCTTTAAAGTTAGAAAAGTGGTTAAAGTTACTTCTATTTACAGATAGATAAAATATATAAATATACAATAAAAGCTGAAGTTACCATCAGATGAAAGATATTGTGGTTTCTCTACAGACAAAATGGATAATGTTTCAAGATTAATATTATCCTTCTCATGTAGTAGTTACAATTAAGTCCTTGAAGAATCTCTTTTTTCTGTTAACTGTTTAGGGCACAATAAAATCTTGGTAATTTCTGTCTGTCAAGATCATGCAATGTTTTATTAATGCATTAGTTATGATTTCTTCATACTGGCATTCATTCAGTGCTTTACAGGTCTGTCATTGATTCACTTGCCTGGAGTTCCTGAAGTAATGCTTCATCATTTGGAAAATCAATAACTTATTTTGGCTGTTTTGGTATGAAAGCTGAACAGCAGCAAGGCAATTTTAAAATTACAATTCAATACAGTATGATATTTTTGTGATTCTATGATAGCATAATTTAGCTCTCTACTTTTCTACTGCTGCTGAACTATCATCTTTATATTAACAAGATGTATTACCCATTATTCCATCTAGATGATGAAGTGCTGCACCATATTTTTGTTGTAACACCATTCTTTTCTTATTTCTGTGATGCTTAACTCAGTGTTAAGCCAATATTAAATGTAATACTGTCTAAATTAGAAATAATTAAAAGATAAATAAGGTTAATTAATATTGTAATTGAATATAAAAAATAAAAACAAAAAGGGAGAACATTTATTTGGAGTGCTGTTAAATCATAATCTGCAGTGATTGAAATACATTTGGATACTACATCACAGAAGAAATCTGTCAATCATTGTAAAGTATAAGCAGAGGAGATTTTTGAAACTTCAAAAACTTTTTTTACCTCCTCATGCACTTTTATACCATGGCACATGTGTAAATAAATACATGCCCATAGGACATATTTCAGTTGCATGTTTTATATTAACTACTGGGATCACATGCTTAGCGAAGCTGAACTCTGTCTGCCTCTGCAAGTGACACCTTCCTCTAGGGATAAAGGGGCAGATGCTCAGAGCATGGCCAGATATTTATTGTTAGTGTTAACATTAAGACTGACTCAGCTCAGTGTGCAGTACTGTGGAGATTGCACATGTTAAAGGAAAGATAGCTGTTATCATAGCACTTCCAGCCAGACATGATGTAAAAAGTGAAATGCAGAGAAAGGAGAAGGGGAAATGAGTTCAGTCAGACAGCTCCTTGGGTTTCCCCATCTACATCCTGCAGCTCAGCACTCCAGATGTGAAGACTGTACGCCTACATCACTGTCTGAAGGCTTGTCCCTCTTTTCTTTACTGCACATTATTCCCATCCTTCACCAGTAGTTGCAGTCTCCTCCTGTGCAGTGAGCCTCAGGATACCAGAGGGAGATGCCGAGGGTGACCCGGGCAGCTCGTGTGAATGCCACTGCTGCAGCATCACCCATCACCCACAGCTCCTGCTGCCTAGGCTGCCTGAACGAGACCCAGTTCTGGTGAGGAGCAGTCCTGCATCCCCTGCAAAGAGTAGGCAGAGCATGGCTGAGGCATGGTGCCCACTGCCAAATCCGTGGGCATAGCCACATGCACACCATCCCTGGAGGAGTGCTACACTTCCCTAAGGCAGCGTTACATGGGAATTTGCACATGCCCTTTGGACCAGACTGACCTTTTTTCTTCATCTTTAAGTGAATCCACAAGAATGGGCTGAAAGAATGGAAAAACTCAACTCTCAGCAAAGGTGGCAAAAAAGCGTGAAGAGAAAAATAACGAACTGTAGGTGATCTGATTGAACTCTCTAAACTAGCCAAGGACTATTGTATGACTAAAAAGGAATAAATTTGAGGGGTTTGAATGGAATTTACAGTAAAGAACCAAATTTTAATTAATAGGAAAGTTAAGCAAGCAGATGCTAAGCATATGTTATCAAAGGAAGATGGAGATTCATAGATAGAATCATAGAATCAGAGAATGGTTTGGGTTGAAAGGGACCTTAAATATCACCTAGTTCCACCTCTGCTGCCATAGGTAGGGCCACCTTCCACTAGACAGGTTACTCAAAGCTGCATCCAACCTGGCCTTGACAACTTCTGGGGATGAGGCATCCACAACTTCTCTGGGCAATTTGTGCTAGTCCCTCACCACTGAGTACAGAATTTCTTCCTGATAGGTACAGTAAATCTACTCTCAGTTTAAAGCCATTCTCCCATGTCCTATCACTTCATAGCCTTGTAAAAAGTCTCTCTCCAGCTTTCTTGTTGGTCCCATTTGAGTCCTGGAAGACCACAGTTAGGTCACCGTGAAGCTTTCTCTTCTCCAGGCTGAACAATCCCAACTCTTGCAGCCTGTCCTTGTNTCCAGGTCTATGATCGTCTTTGTGGCCTCCTCTGGACTCTCTCCGACAGGTCCACATCTTTCCTGTGTTCGGGACCCCAGTGTTCCAGGTGGGGTCTCACCAGAGTGGAGCTGAGGGGCAGAATCCCCTCCCTTGCTCTCTGGCCATGCTGCTTTGGATGCAGCCCAGGATACAATTGGCTTTCTGGGCTGCAAGAATGCAGTGCCAAGGCATTGAGCTTCCTGTTCACCAACACAGCCAAGTCCTTCTTGGAAGGATGCAACTGTTTAGGAGTCTTGAAGGCCTGAGACACGCCAGAAAAAAAAAGAAGCCAAAAAAAAATGAATATACAACAGTTGGGTTCTTGGGACATCTTGCTGAAAATGGACCTCTTTTGGGACAGCAAAGAAGCACAAAGCAAGAAGGTTTCTCCCTGACTTTGTACTGATACAATGCTTTTGTAATGCTGGAAGATTGAACTTTGTTTCACTGTGATGCATGATGTGCTGTATTTAACAGTTAAAAGAGTGGAGGCATAACTTTCTTGCCCTGCTGAAGCTGAAGCTATGGCTGCCCTGTTATCAACTATCTCCATAAAGACAGTCTATAGCTTGGGCTTTTTATTTTAAACCATCAGCCACCATGTTGTACTCTGGGCTGCAAAATGCCATGAGTTCAAGTGGTTTTAATATCAGCCCTGCTGTCTCCTTTGAAAGGCTTACCATACCAGCAGGTATGGTAAGCTGTGATTATAAGATCTTTAGTGTCTGGCAGCCTGGAGAGGGCCCACCTCACACGGCCAGGCCCTCACCTATGGGTCTGAGCAGGGCCTGGTAATGGGGTCATGGCCGCCCTCGGTACAAACAGGGAACAGCAGGAGATGGGGCTGGAGATATGCCCATGCAATGACTGGTGCCCCCAGGTCCTGACATTGAATCACCTCCGCTGAGCCCATGATGGGTCGTGAGTCAGAATTCTGAGGTATGCCATGCTTTAAAACAGCATGGATGTGCCCACATCAAGTTTATTCGGTTAATGAGTTACCTTCCTGCTAACTGAGTTCCCTCCAAATGTCTCCAAATTCGCTCAAAACGTGTCCTGGAAAATGCAGTTCAAGTTGTGTTTGAAGCTCAGTAGCAGTGTGCAGGGACTGTATGGCCAGTTACATCCCAGCTACCACCAGCTTGGACAAGTTACTGCTGACAAGACATGTCAGGAGCCAAGCATGAGACTCATAGTGGGATATCTGGAACTCAGCTGTGGAAATCTAACACATGTTCCCTCAACAGCATGAATAAATAGACACCTAGTCTAGACCTAAGCTGTCCAGCTAATAGAGGGATGGAAAGAAAGAGGCTATTAAAGATGTCTATGTCTGCAGAGCATTGTAGCATATCTGCCTGCAGGCAACCTGGATTAAGGCTACTTACACCACCTGTAAAACCTACTTGGGAAGATCAGAACCTCCTAGGAAACAGACGTTCCCTCGTAAGCCAGTTTATCTATTCCACAGTGGCCGTTGGACACAGTCACAGAGAGAAAGCACTTCAAATGGCAGCCACTATTTTTATTAGTAACATGCTAGGCTAAAATCTGTACCTAGTCTGACTGTAAAGGTATTTAATTCCAGCGACTGAAATTCTAGCTGTCTCTGCCATGAGAAATTTATATGCTGAAAATGATTATGAGGAAAGAAGAGAGAAGTGGGGGAGGGTAGACAAAGAATTAACATTTAAAAAGAGATAATGGACCTGATTTTGAAAGCCATTGAGAAATTCTGGGAAATTACCAGGGCTAAGAGGGTCTGAGAGTGCTCAGAAATGTTAAAAATCTGGCATATGCATTGACTTTATAATAATGACTCAACATTGTTAGAAAAGTAGAAAACAAGCACTGCTCAGAAAAGAACCCTAGAGCAGCCACAGCAGCCCCTTAATGTTCCTATGTCCTGCTCCTTTCAGCATCTGTTTCCCTTTACACAGGAGATAAATTCCTCCCATACCACATAGCATTCTTAAGAAGTGTTATTACTTGCTGAAACAAGAAGTTCCCCAGAAGCACTGCATGCCACTACTGTCAATCAGACTTTAAGAGCTTTCTAGGAGCTAATGCATGGCATGTTTGTTGCTGTTTCATGGAACGTGATGCCTGAAGTGTCACAGTAAGGGTCTGTGTAAATAATGCCCAGATGGCAATATGGCCTGCAGGCCAGACTGAGGATCACTTGTTGTGTCCCTGAATGGAGTAGGATTGCTGCTGGAAGAAGACCTGAAGATGAGTGAGCTTGCCAGAGGCTTTCACACATATCCACATGATGCCATCCATACCTGCACATAAAATAGTGGCAAGTTGTTTTAAAGCTTGGAATGTGTTTTTCACTGTTCCTCTTGAGAGTGTCTATGTGCTGTGAGGCGGTGCTGCATGGTAACACCCACGCTGTCTCAGCCAGATACCAGCAGCCTTATTGCTCCTCTGGCATGGAACACTCCTTGGTGACAAGTTCTGCTAATACATATTCTTTGTGACACTCTTTGTGACATCCTACTACCTCTGTCCTGCCTGTGGATTCTCAGGGTCCTAACTCAGGCTCATGTCCTTACTGGATGCTGTACACTTAAGTCAGTTATTTTATTAACTTCTTTTACACTAAGCCATTTTCTGGAGCTGCTGTAGCAGTTGACCCACTCTAGCAATCACCACATGCCATAAGAGTTTCCCATCCTTTTTTTCTAGGAGTACATCAGTAAATTTACTGGCTGGGCTCTGTTAGCAGAGATCTTTGTCACTAACCAGTGGTTCAGTCTATTGTCCATGTAATTTTCTTTCATGTATCACCTACCAATTAATGCAAATAGGATGAAGTATTGGCTTTTTTTATGCCAACACAACACAAATATCCCCATTGATATTAAAGGTCCTTATGTTATTCCTATATCTTAAGGCTTCCCTTTACCCATAGCTTCTCCTCTGTGTTCTTTCTCACCCTTCAGGTTTTTATACGCCTTACCTTTTACAGAACCTCAGGTTCTCCAGCTACTGAATCTTTTTTTTCCTATTCAATTTCCTATACTAAGTATTCCTATATTCCTACATATTTCTATACCTCTACTTTCTTCTCTTAGGCTTGAAACCTCTGACACTGATCTTCTTTTGCCAATATTCAAAATCTTCATGCCTTCTGACTGCTTCTTTCATATCTCTTTTCTGCCCATTGCGACTCTTTTAAAAGTCTTCTAAGGACAGCAATATTTAAAACATCAGTGGTACCAAAAATTAACGCCTTGTCACTTTAGTGCTACAGCTTATAAGCTCCCAAGTGTCTGCTGGAGCAGGAACAACTTGCTGAAGTGTGATGGTGTCTATCAAACCTTGTCTCCTGGGGCTATGGCAGAGATGAAGGTAAATAGATGTGGAACTAGATGTAGCTCATGGGTCACCTGATGTCTGACGTGGTTGATCTATCTTCTGAGGAGAACCGTTGGTCATAATAATTTCTCTCACCTCCAGAGAAGGGTAGGAATGTATGTCTCCTGGGCACTTATTTTCTGGGATGTTTTTGGAATAGTGTTATTTATGCCCCACCCATTGGCAAGCCTGGGAATAAAAGGCATAATCAAAGCCTTATTTAGCTTAAATACAGAGCTCTCTGGTTCTGGAACACAAATCCTTCATTTGCATCTGTGCTGATGGTTGTGTAGAGTGTGTGGACACAGAATGGTTACCAGTGGCATCCTTCCAGTTGTTACTGGGTAACTGTGCATGCACTGGGGAAGGAAATGAAAAGGGGAGGTAAACACCCTCATTGGCACCAGGACCATCATTGCTACAAGTTGCTGTAGTACATTAGTGTAAAAGGTACAAGTATGTGTCTCAGCATCCGTGGCTTTCTGCTGCATGCAATTTCAGATCTCTGCCTTGTTTAGACACCCTCTCCACCATGTTACTGGAATTGGCAACATAGGAAAGGAAATGGCATAGGAAATGGAATGAGCCCAAGGTAGAGGACTGCTTGCACATTTACACCTCAGCCCCAAGCAGCTGAAAGCCTCAGGTGCTCAAGTTAGTCAGAGAAGTCCAGAAAGCAGAATCAATAGCTCAACATAAAATTAAATTCAAAATCTGTCCCATTTCTCTATATTTTCTTCAGTGCTCTTTCATCTTTCCCTGGAGTTGTCTAAAGGCCTGTAAATCTTTCTGATGGTGGCATTTCTGACAAAGAATAGTCTTCTAAAGAAAATTGAGTAAATTTTAATATGTAGGAGAAAATTTTACGTAATGAGATAAAGATGTAATAAGCTGTTTATATCTCATTCTGAGAGCTGTTTGACGTTTGTGGTATTTATTTTTTGGAAAGTAGAGATATACATTTACAAGCATCTCTCATTGTCCTATCTCATTGACAAAAATCAGTTTCTGCATCACATTTTTACTACTATATCACTTTTCTATGTATCTTTATATTTTAGTATTCATTTTCAATAGCTTTTGAATAAGCTGTCTTTACAAAAACTTGGAGGGGTTTGATGTTACAATAGTCCCAAGATCTGTGGGACCTGGACCAATACAAGTTTGTAGTCAAAGAACAGTGTGTCTAGGACTGGATGTCAACAGACGGAGTTGTCATTCAGGCTGTGTGCACATCGAAAATGTATTTCTGCTAAGAGCATATCAGGAGATCTGCAACGTGATATTTTATCAAACAGCAACATAATCTTCAGTCTACAAGGGCACAGACTCTCTGTACCAGACACAAAGAGAGAGATCAGTAAATGAATGACTGTAGTCTGTTCTCGTTTAAAGCACCTTGCCACTGTTAATTCTGGTAGAAACTGTATGTGCCTATGTATGCTTGCACCGTGCACAGGGGACAGCGGCCGTGTGGCTAATCCTTGCGTCTATATCAGTCACCTTTTCTTTGTAAATGCTGGTTTATATCCATTCCTTTTCTTATAGGTCATTGTTTCATGCTGCCTCCAGACAGAGCTGTCCTTGTCATGGAAAACAAAGAAGTAACACACAATAGTGACTGTTGTGCAAAATAATTTGCAGCATTCCTTTTTATTTGCAGACTTTGAAGATTTATTTAAGAAATCAATTCTGTTAGATTTTCACTTTTAAATCAATGTGCAATTTTCACTTAATTTCCTCAGTCACTTTATGAAACAGAAAATGCAGTGTTCTTATTCTCAACTATTAATTTGATTATGGTCCAGAAATGATGGGCTATGCATTGCAGCTCCGAATTGCTGGTCAAAACTTCAGCCTGAAGACACTGAAACTGATAGACATTTTCCAGTCTACTGGGGCCCACACTATCTGACTTCAGTACCTAATGCTTTGAAACCTACTTATGCATAAATGATATTTTGTCAGTGGAATTACCCTGGATATCCTCTGAATCAGAACTTTGAAGGACAGGGCAAGATGTAGGAAAGACTGAAAAAGGTCTGATGCTCTTTGTGATACCTGCCTTCAACTCAGCAGATTTTCAAGGACTCTGAGCAAGTAGAAATACCTTTGAAAGAGTACTTTCTCCTAAGAAATGTCATCTGTATTGTATGCATACAACAGTTGATAGATGAGCTTTGGAAATAAAATTTGCATTATTTTGAGTGCTGTTTAGTGATTTCAAAATCTGCTTTGTATTTATATGTTTACAAAAGTTGATTTTGTATTCTCAGTGAAAATAGCTATGTTACTGGATTTCTATGTGTACATCTCATACCTTTTGCAATCTTCTCTTTGTTTCCTTTCACTATGTTTTGTCAGTGTGTTGCCTTCAGATGAATCTGAAAACACCAACTGTTGTGTCACTAGAAAGTAGTGTGAATTTCTATGTGTACATCTCATACCTTTTGCAATCTTCTCTTTGTTTCCTTTCACTATGTTTTGTCAGTGTGTTGCCTTCAGATGAATCTGAAAACACCAACTGTTGTGTCACTAGAAAGTAGTGTGAATTTCTATGTGTACATCTCATACCTTTTGCAATCTTCTCTTTGTTTCCTTTCACTATGTTTTGTCAGTGTGTTGCCTTCAGATGAATCTGAAAACACCAACTGTTGTGTCACTAGAAAGTAGTTTGTGTGTCACCTTAGAGCAGTTTCTTAAGATCTCCATAAGCAGAAGGTTTTTTATGTGAACAATTCGTAATTATTCTTTGAAAGTTCCAGACAGAGCTGGATCTCTGTATAAATTTGTTCACTTGAAAGGATTTGCATGGGGGTTTTTTGCTGATTTTTTTTTTTTCTCAGCTTTTTAAAGAGAAGAAATCAAAAAATATGCTGCTTGTTTTGGAATTGAATCTGACAGACCTTGTGCCTTTTGCTCTAAGAAGATTTTCAGCATATTCTTGAAGTCTTCAAGAGATATGCATATGATAAGAAGGTGGACTATAATAACAGACACCACAGGTGTATGAGGTGAGACAGCTACCTACCACTATAAACTCTGAAGACACACGTGATTTCATTTTGGAGAATTTCTGTGATCTGTGTTTGCTGTCCTGCACTAACTAATGGTCTTGTTGACAGTGGCTGATATTTTTACAGGCTTGTTTGGTGCATTTTCTGTTGAACCTGTCCTATCACTTAAGGTCTTCTAATGTATGGCCAGCTTAAAATAATGTGGCTTAAAAGAATTTGTTTTATATGAATTCTTCCTGTTACAAGAGTGAAGAATTTGGCATGATTCCCTAGCACAGAACGAAATGACACAGTGCCTTAACAGTTGTTGTGGAATGTGACATCATACCAGTTATAACCATGTGGCCGCTTGTTAGAAACGAAAGAGCTGAGAAGCTTTCTCCACGGATGCTGTGCTGTCAGTCACATAAGACTGCAAAGATAAAGTATCTGCCCATCTTTCTCATACAACACTATTCCTTCTCTTTCATTCTGTTCCCCAGCAGAGCTGGAGAAATACACCTCACTAATTTTATTTCATCAAATACTATAGTCTCAGCAATATCCTCTGCAAGTGTCTTCTTATAGCAGTGAAGAGGTCCCCACTCAGAAAATGAGGACCAGAGTATTTGTGTAGATTAGATCTGTTTCAGAGAGGGAGAAGGAGTGTGCTGACCCACTCAGCTGGCTATTTTTAGCTGTCATGAATAATCACAGGATGTAGGGGGAAGCATATCTCAAGAGATTACCCACAAAAAGAGTGAATTAATAGCAGAAGTGCTATAAATGTACAGGGCGTGGATAACTCGAGTGAGAACAGCTACTTTAATGAATGAACTGTGTAGAATTGCAGGAGGGAGATGTGTGTGAGAGTGCGTGTGGCAAAGCAGCTGGAGTTTTCATGAGGATATTGTGTCTCTCTTAGAGACAAACTCAGAAGGACTTACTGGTAGAAAATGTCTCTTGAAGAGTGTTGGGTTTTTGCCCCCTTTTCTATAGCATACACTCTTAACTCTTGTGTTTTGCTCTTCCTTGACTTTTGTGTTGCTTACCTTTTTCACTGTCTGTGGAGTATATTTTCTATCACAGTCATTCATTAGTCTTTCATGTCTTTCATTAAGAAAGCAGCACCAAAGGCAAATGGACCGTTTAGGATCCCTCAGCACCCTTCAGCACTAGTCTGATGTGAGTGGCCTCATAAAGGAGTTTGAAACCAAAGGGAAAATTCTCCCACGTCTTTCCTGGAGTGGTTGCACTTTCTGAAGAAATGCTTCTGTGCTTGACTGAAAAGAAATGGCATCTGGGGCAGAATGAAGCCAAAGACCTGTCACAGTAAGCAGGAACAGGGCGGTTTCTGCATGTCAAAGGCCATGTTATTGATGATGTGCAGAACTTCTTCCAGTACTGCCACAACAGACACCTTCACAGGAGCCCTGCTTGTAGGAAAGTAAAGCTCAGTCATTGTTTGGAAATTCACCACCTCTGGTTGTAATTAATTAGTTATGAACTGGTTTGGTGTGAGTAGTCAGAGAGCTCTATGGGACTAGGTGTATGCATTGCTTCTTTTCTGTATAACAAGACTATCCTTTCATTCCAGGGCCTTAAGATATCTTTACGACAGGAATTACTGAGTGGTGCTGGGGCTATTGATACAAAACATATGGCTACTCTTTGCTGAAAAACGCCTCTTTATGTACTGAGAAGATTATTACCTCTTCCTATTTTCAAGTGCATTTGATTACTATGGAAGATGTCCTAATGTTTATGGTTTATGTAATGGTCTATGTAAATGGTCTATGACACTAGGAACATTGAAAGTCTGAACTGTTTTTGTGGTTGCAAGTGGAAACTTGTGCTCAGAAACACCTATGGCATTTCAATTCTTTCATTCCTTCTAGGGCAGTGGACTTATATTTTATTTCTGCAGCTTATGAATCATTTTGCTGAGCACTCAGGTGGGGGAAAGGAATGGGCAATTTCCATCTGAGAAACACAAAAAGAAATGTGATTTTGGAAGATGGACAGATGTCCCTACTTGGGTTCTATGCTGTTCAGAAATATCTGCCTAGTGAGACTGCTGCTTGCTATAGTTTGCAAAACACATTTTTATGCAGAATACCTCAGACTGACCAGGCAACAAAGTTTAAATAAGCCTTAACTTTAAAGTTGGTTTAACTTACTGCTTGTCCACAGTCAATCAGAGGTGATTCCCGTTTAATTGTTAATCTGAGAACAAAATTAGCTGATATTTTACAAACTAATGTTTTATTCACTCAAAGTATTTTGTAAATTGTGTTGAACAGTGAAAAGATGCCAAGATGTTTGTGTTTGTGACATATTTTATTTTCTCTTTGTGATTTCCTACATGATGGTTACGTTCCTATTGTGTCTAAAATAAGAGCATAGGCAGTTCCACTGAGCCTTTTCAGTGTTATTTAAAAATGATGAATGTGTTAGTGTGCAAGTTGGCTGAGGTGGTATGGCAAAAGTTTTAATTACAATGTGATGCAAAAATTGATTTACCTCAGCTCTTGTAGTGCAGCTTTTGAACAAACAACATCAAACCACCACAATCAAGGTTAAACACCTAATGCATCTTTGACAATTACAAGAAATGCTGTAAAAATAACTAGGATTAAGCACAGCACAATTGGTTGCCTGGCGCAGTGCCCTTGCAGAGAGCATCGCACACTGCTGTGGGAGAGGGAAGAACTTTGCTTCTTGGGTTCATTGCATCCTGCTAGGATTGTGGAGGGGAAGCGCTAAAGGGTAACCCTGAGATTTTCGTGGTGGAATAACACAGCAGCAAGGTTGCTGGGGCACCTTTCTTGGCCATCTTGGGAGGATATAGCCAGGACTGGCTCTGAATGGGCTGCCAGCCCAGCCCTCTGTGCCTCATTGGGCTGGGAGAGCCAGAGGCATCTTCAGACACAGGCCAACAGGTATCAAATCTGACAGCATAACCCCACACAAAGGGTGTGATAGGCAAAAAGCAATCAGCCAAGCAAATCTGTGTTGAGGCTCACTTTCACGTTCTCTCCTTTGTACTAATCTCTCTTTAATTCTGCGTACAACTAGCGCAGACCAAAGCCAGCAGAGAGGCCTGTGTGGGCATGCAATATTACCATATTGCTCATTGCTGTGATCCTTGGCACAGGAAGAAGTCTTGTCTGAAAAAGCATATATATTCATTTTTTGTTATCAGGAGCTCTTTGATCACCAATTTTAAGCAGCTTAAAGCATAAAAGGAGGTAAAAAGCAGCAGCCATGAGGCTGTGAGAAGAAAGTACAACAGATTTTGTCGGTTTCTTTGACATGCCAGTTTTCACGTTGTGAAACACCTTTGTTATATTTTTGAGAAATAAATTTTGCTCTTGCAGTGGGTGTGCAGCGTATGATTACTTTGGAGCCAGACATTAAAAAAGCAACGTGAGGTCCCAACTAATAATAAATTTCAGGCAGAATGCAACTAAAACTGAGTCTCTTGATTCCTGGTAAGGTGCCTCAAATGAATATTTAAGGAATTTGAGTTCAGAATGAACCACAGTTGTTACAGGCTCACCCATTGTCCTACAGTCAACTCTGGACACAGCCAGGTTGGAGTAACTCTCAAGAGATCTCAAGTGATAGGGCATAGTGGAAGGAGTAGGGGGAAGGAGTAGAAATCCCTAATGTTACATAAATATTGTCCAGAGTGTGTTTCACAGCCAGCAAGGAGATATTTAACAGGAAACCCCAATGGCTCCTTTCATGGAGTCCTGGCAAGAAGAATTTCCTTTCATATTCTTGTAAGCTGACCTGGCTCACACATAAATGAAGCCCCCAGGAGGCTTCCTTCCTTCTGTTTTGGGATTTCCACTGGGAAAAATTGCAATTAATGCTATCAAAAGCAGCTACACTTGCAACTGCATCCTCCCACCCCTGGGAGTGCAGTGGAGCTGTGATGTCTGGGCACTGTTACCTCTGGGATATGTTTGCACTAGCATGAGGCCATGCCATTCCCAAGTCACTCCTATATCACTGTCCTGGTTTCAGCTAGGATAGAGTTAATTTCTTCTCAGCAGCTGTTACACTGCTGTGTTTTGGATTTGGAATGGGAATAGTGTTGATAACACACTGATGTTTTGGGTTTTGCTATGTCTTGTTTATTCTGAGTCAAGGACATTTTTCTTGTCTCATGCTCTGCCAGTGAGGAGGGATGCAAAAGAAACTGCGAGAGAGCAAGGCCGGGACAGGTGACCCGGTCTGACCAAAGGAATGTTTCACATCACAGAACATCCTGCCCAGGATATAAACTGTGGGAAGTTACGGGAAAGGGGATCTATCTGGGTTCGGGGTGGAGGGCCTTGGCATTGGTCAGCAGGTGGTGAGCAATTGCACTGTGCACCACCTATTTTTTTCCTTTTTATTATCATTACTATTATAATACACCATTATTACTGTATTTGACTTTATTTTTGATCATTAAACTGTTCTTATCTCAACCTACGGGTTTTACTTTGATTCTTCTTCCTTCCACTGGGGTGGGAGGTGGGTAGAGAGGGGGTTTGAATGAGTGGCTGCTTGGTGCTTAGTTTCCAGCTGGGATTAAACTACAACAATCCTTTTTGATACTGAATATTGGACACAAAAAGTTGAGATAACCACAGATCTGACTAGAGTGTGTTAAAAGAGAACTGTTACAAACATTCATGTATTGATTTAGCAGTTGCTAGTTAAGATGCAAATGTATTTGCTCCCATATTTGTGGTGTTTTGTCTCTGTTATACTGGTAATACCTCATTTGCAGTTCATGTTCTCTGTGGTATATTTTTAGGATGGACTTACGATGCGACAATGTCTCTGGTTGGGACACAAATCTGGTACCTCATTCAGTATAGCTGGCACCTCCATATTTGGGGAGTCATCTACCGGAAATGATTATCACACCTTTGGTTTTTTCTCCTCAGAGAAACAACCTATGATGGAGATACCTTCCTATACCTTCCAATCTTTTTTCCCTACTTTTTTCTTTCCTTGTCCTTCAGGCTGATTACAGTAGTTGAGAAGTTTAAAGATTTTGGATATCATTTGACTACCCTTGAAACCAACCCAGTCCTTTTGTTAGGAGCCAGCATGTTATTGTATATGGTTCAGGTCTTGGTTATGGTTAAAGTCAGACAAATAATTCAGAATATCACCCAGAGATATGCCCAAAGGCTAGATAGTTTGGAGTGGTGAGAGGTGTGGGATTTTTGAGGAAGTATCTAGGGCAGTGAGCAATTCCAATGTGTTTGCACCTTACCC
>VZRJ01007773.1:321558-361522 GCA_013397565.1 Ptilonorhynchus violaceus | reverse complement strand
CATGGGCTGCACCATGAGCTGCACAAGAATCTCAGCGCTGGCACCTGGAGCACTTCCTCCCCCTCCTTCTCCACTGACCTTGGAGTCTGCAGAGTTGTTCTTCTCATGTTCTCACCCCACTATTTTCTGGCTGGAATTAAAACTGTGCCACAACCTTTGTTTTGATTTCTTCTCAAATCTTTTATCACAGAGGCATTACCACCATTTCTAAGTGGACCAGTCTTGGCCAGCAGCACGTCCGTCTTTGGAGCCACCAGGGATTGGATCTGCTGGACACTCAGGAAGCTCCTGGCAGCTTCTCACAGAAGCCACCTCTGTGGCCCCCCGCTACCGAAACCAGGCCACGCAAAACCAATACATGTAAAAAGAGTTTTCCCAGAATGTTTTAAGTAAAGTTAAACCCATGTCTACTGGAAGGCAACATTATCTATGGAAATGTGGAAACTTTTATTAAGACCTCATTTTCAATTCTGAAGGCCAAGAGTGATGTCAGAGGATATGAGTACAGTAAAAAAGTATATATATGTTGCATGTATTATCCAGATTATCATAAATATTTTCCTAAGGTTTCAAATTTCCAGGCAAGTTTTCAGACATTTCAGACTGTCTAATGTTGTTCATCACACATCCAGAATCCTGTCTCCTATTAGAGTCTGGAAGGAAAGTACTGTAAGCTCAGTTTGTCACATACTTACTGTAGCTCTGCTTGGACAGACAAGGAGAAGAAATATTAAAGTAAATACACATTTACATTCAATCTGCATCTCTATACGGGTGTCTAAATTAGCAAAATTTTGTGTGTAAATTAGTTTCCCAAAATGTAGATTTTACTCAATATTGCTGACATCAGTTATATAAAAACTACCTGGTTCCCATGCAGAGATTCCCATCTGCAGATCTGAAGGCATTTCGCAAAGTAACTCATTATCTTTTCTGTATTTTACAGATAGAGAAACCATAGTGGGAAGAGAAGGCAGGACTTTGAGTTGATTGTTTCTTAACATTTCTGTATGTTCTCTACCATAGATGGCTTCAGTTATTTTATGTCACAAATATTATTTTTTGCTGTGTAAATGGAAGAACAATTTTCAAGTTATCAAATAACACATCACAAATAGCATTTATAAAGAGGGAAGAACCATGGAAACAAGGCATTCCTCTTCTAAAATTCTGACTTCAGTAAATAGAGAGTAAGAGGGTGTATATGCTTTCGGTGCTGGTTTTTTTTACAGTGTGTTTTATTTGAAAAATGAACCATTCACAGCTGTTTGGGGAAGTTTTAACAATGCAGTCTTTCTGTGCCTTATTATTTAACAAAATAGAAGTGAAAGGTCTTCTTCAGCTCAGCTCACAATTCTTTGAACAGCTCTTAGTTCTTCTCCAATGGAAAGTGACAGATAAATGTGTATCATTCTGAATTAAAAAGACAGAAATCTCTTTCAAGTAACTTAGACACTTGACCTATTAGCAAGTAATACAAACACACTATCTGAGTTACCCCAAACGTTTTCAGACTGAAGGTAAGAAAAACTGAACAGGAAAAGTGACACCATCAAAATATAAATACGTCTATGTGTATCTGCCAGAGTGATAATCCAACCCTTTTTTCTAAAAATCTGTAGAACAGACTGCCAAAGGGTACAATTCTTGACACATGATCTTCAGATATGATACATAAATATGACCTTTAAAATTAGGCACTCACAATCTTTCAATCTTTCAACTCACCATCTTTCGATCAGGTTGAATAACTGTATCCCTGTTCTGGGCTTTTTCCCTCATTTTTACTTACACACAATATACATTAAACATAAGGGAAAGAACCATAGGTGGTTGTTTATGACTCAGTTCAACTGTAGATATGTGCACAAAGCAGAGCTCTGCCAAACCTCTGTCACATGACAGTCTTACATTTCTAAAGACAAATAATCAAGAATCTTGAAAACATAAAAGTCCAGTGAAGTTTCAGTACTCTGTTTACATTTGTCAGAGTTTATAAATAATGGGGGTTTAATTGTTTGTGCTTTGAAAACAGAGTAGCAGAAAGAATGATTAATAACTTTTTTCAAGCCTAACACTGATTTTCCAATAACACAGTTTAAAGTGTCATTTCGCAGCTGCTCAAACCTTCCTAATTGGAGAAAATGCTGTAGGTGTTGATAGACTAACCATATCTTATGTCAATCTGCAATCTAAACAAGTCCCTCAAATTATTCTGATAGTTCTAGTTATTCAACAGTTGTGTGTCATAGCCTGGAGAAAGCGTTTGCTGCTGCCATGTTAGCATTTCAGCTCATAGTAGTTTCTCTGAGCTAGAGATTATCTCACACATGATCTCAGGGCTGCTACTTGAATGAAATATGACATCAAGCCCTTGCCCTCATCTGAACAGTGAAAATATTTACAGCACTTTTCTTTAAAGTAGGGTTATTACCTTTGTGTCTTGGCCAGGATTAAAAGGGAAAAGAATGAAAAGACCATCCAGTCTGGTTACTATCTTTGCACTCTTCACCGAGTGGCTGCATGTTATGAAACAACTGTGGCCTCTCCACAGAGCAGGGGGCTGAGGGGCAGCTCTGCACTTCTGCAGTGGGAGCATTCGTTCAAGAAAACTACAGAGATTTCAGGGTGTTCTGGGAGTTAAAACGCAGAGTGCACTGCTGCTTACATCTTCCACAGAGATTTTAAATCTACTGCTTATCACATATTAAAACCCATCAAATGTTTGCAGATTTCAACCCAGGCTTAATGTTTGTGAGAATTTCATTAAAATATCCTTCTAAAATATTTAGTAATAAATTTTTAATTTTACAAGTTGCCCTTGCAACCAGGATTTTACTTTTATGATCTGAATTTGAGATAAAATTTGGTTTTAGTTTTGTGGTTTTGGGATTTTTTTTGGTTTTGTTTTTTTTTTTCCTGAGCATTAAATTTTATGTCTTTGTTTTAATTTTGTTCTTTCGTTTATTCCAAGCACTTTAAAGTACTTCACTGCTGTTGGAAGCATCACAAGGTATTCCATGGCTGACAACATGAGGACTGTACTCCATGGGATGGAAACACAATTGTTTGATGTTCTGAGAGCAGAAGAACTTAAGCTTGCTTGGCAAGGTTGAATACAGAACAGCCCAAATAACTACTCACACATAACCAGTAGTTGACTATATGGCTGCCATAGTTCTTGCTACATTTTTCTGACCTTGCAGTCCCATAACTTTAGAAATTGCACTTTCGTCATGGGCAACTGCATGTCTGGGAAACATTGAAATAGAAGAATTCCATCAACTCTGCCTGGACAGTATTTTGAAGTGGAAAAATGAAGCCAGACTCTGGAAGAGTAGGCATGCGGTCCTGTGATGTGTAGAGTAGACCTTGCTTTCCAGTTACGCGTCAGTTCCTGTATTTTGTGTAGATCAAGACGACCCTCAATTTTTACTAAAAATGAAATTATGATCTTATTATTGGACCACTAAGTGGAAGTGACAGATAGAGTGTCTGCTTCCAGCTTTGCAATGGGGGTTTAGTGTGACCCAAGATAAGTTACCCAAATTCTTTAAACCTGAGAGTCCAGTCCATCTACAAATATGGGCTAGGAAGCAACATCTCTTTCTATATCTGTAAAATGCTCTGAGATCCAGGAACAGAAGGTAGCTATCATTATCTCATAGTGTCTTTCAGCAAGACAGATCCCAAAATATTTAGGAAGTGATGCAATTCCAATTTACTTTCTTCAAGAGAAAATTACTTCTTAGAATATACGAACTAGGCCGTACCAGAAGAACATCCACATCTGTGGTAAGGCAAGGTGGATCCCATGTTCCCTTCCGGCCCTCGGTTCTGTTCCACAGCCACCATGACAAAAGATGTATTTCAAAATACAAACTGAAGCCATGTGGTGACTTTTGGTAAATAATACAGATTTTCCAAAATGAGATTGGTCAGAACACTTAGGCCTGTTTTTGCAAGAAGTGCTAGAAGTGGAGATTCTCAAATGCCCAGGGCACTGACAGAGATATGCCTGTGATTAAATTCTGGCAACTTTTGAAAATGTTTTCTTACACCATCACGCCATTTACAGTACATAGTATAAAGCTTTCCAAAAAAAATGATAAGCTTAAGCCATTATAATAACTAAAATACCAAAATGCAGTTTTCTGTGGGAAAGCCTTACTTCTCTGAGCATAAATCTAATTCTCTGATAAAATAAACAGTTTTAAAAAATAACCGTACTTCATGAAAGTGCGTGTTTAGAGTCCCAAGTGCTGTTTGATTTTGTACAAGCAATTTAAAGTACAATTAGCAGTAAAATAGCCAGTTGTTGAGGCCACCAATAAATTAAAGCCAGAATACAATGGTGACTTGTGCTTAGTATGCAGATCATATAAACCCCAACTGCAGAGCCCAGCATTAGAATTCTGGACACCTGGTCTGCTCTGGCGGTGAATAAAGAGCAGGGCTGAATGTTGGGCTTCAGTCGTACACTTCTAGTGGTTAATCCTCTTTGTAATGGTCGATTTACATGTTAGAAGATCTAAAAGACAGGAAGTACAGTGTCTGGCTTTGAGTCTTGGTTCAAGAGATTTCTGTTCATCTTCCTATGGCAGGAATTGCAATTTATTACCTGCTATTTTGTAGCTTGCTTTGAAAGATTTTTGTACGTTATACAGTAATTTAGCAATCAACAACCATGAATACAGTTCAGATTGTTTGTATGTTGTGTTTTTTACAGCTGAAAATAAGGCTGTTCCTGGTATATGTGTTAGAAACTGAATATTGTCTAAACAGTGTAAAAACATTATTGAATATGACTCAAATATGGAAAAAAAAAAGTTCATGCGGAGGAGTATTCAGGTGGATCTGAAGCCTCTTCATCCATAATACGTAATATATTCATGCTTGGATTAGTTATTCAGGTTTTCAAATTTTTGAAAATATTACTAAATGAGTTATAAACCTGCTTGAAGTGCAGCAGTCACTCACCATGGGTCACACAACCAGCAAAAATTCATTAAGGTAACCCAGATCCATGAATGTGCCCTCAGTGTCTCAGAGGGTCACACTCCTTAACTGAAGCCTGTGAGAAAAAAAAGGACAAACCTCAGTGTCCCCGCGATCACCAAACTGCACCCCTGGGAGCTCTGTGCTGGCCTGACTGGCCTATTCATCAGGGGGGTTGGAACTAGATAATCTTCAAGGTCTTTTTCAACACAAAACATTCTACGACCTATGATTCTGCGAATTTTCTTCTGGATCAAACTGTGCCCTGATGAAGGACAAGTAAGTCATGTGAGAAACCATCATGCTGACCCCAGTTTCTCTCCTGGGCTGTGCCATGGCTTCTGCACAAGGCACAAGTGCTGGCACTTGCTAATATTCAACAACACACGTATGGCTGAACTTGCTGTGGTGCCTGAGCCCATTTAGTCTCCACGACGTCACCTCAGTCTCAAACGTCATTTTGGCCTTGGACAGATTCAGACTGGTTCTTCTGTTTCAATGGTCACCCATTTTCTCCCCAGATGTTTTGTGCCCCTCTGGATCTCTCAGGAAATTTATTTTGGTAAGCACCTTAATTACTTATATCAGCTTGAGTCTGAATTTCTGTCAGGTATTTCCTGTGACTCTTACCTTTTCCAACACAGCCAAATACCTAAATGAGATTTGGCTTGTAGCTCATTAGTGACAAAACATGGCATGTTATGCTAGTTGTTGAATGGCTGCTAGTGAATGCATTTTTGATTTAGGGAGTCTTCAGACTGCTCTCAAGCCGATAGGTATGTTAGCTGCTGCCCACTCAGTCAAAATGTGGAAACAAGTACATTTATTGTTCTTTGACTGATGGCTGAAACAGTGACACATCATCCAAACACAAAACCTGGAGAATGATTTGGATTCATCTGCAAACAAGGCCACTCTGGTTTCCCCAATTAGGAAAGAAATGTTTGCCAGAAATTTTTGAAGCATAAACGCTGCTAACATATGATACTGACTCCAGCTTCCCTTGCTGTTTCTCAGTGATCCCGAGCTTTGCAGAGTGAGCAGATGAAGGACGATGACTGACTGCCTTTTTAGTATCTAAAGACCACATTGTTTGTAGATCACTGTCTGAGATTTTGGGTACTTGCTGTGTTTTGTAAAATATCTATGAAAGGGAAGGTGAGGACATAGGTGTGTGTATGTATTAAAAATATCTGAAGAGCAGAGGGATGGTGAAAACGTTCACATGCTGTGATACAAGCTAGCAGAGAGGATAAGAGATCTTTTTCTGTGTGCTAGTTGGAAAGGCAATCTTGGGCTTACGAGCAATTAATTACTTGATGTAGTTTGATCTTATCACAGCGAATAAAAAGAGACTTCTTATCAATTCTGTTTTTAAAAAAATAAATTAAAAAACAAACAAGTCAGCAACATTAGAAGTGTCTCATTCCATCATGTTTTTTTTAATTGGAATTCAGAGGAATCTGGACAGTGTTTATATTCTGGCCACAATGGATAATAGTATTTTTCTCTGTTAATAAGGTGTAGTGCACAGGAAAAGGATTGGGCTAGCTTATATATGCTTATTTTCTGGTCAAATTAATGACCAAGAGCATTACAAGGATATGGGTTTTGGTTTTATCACTAAAATAATCTAGTTCGGCCATATAGTCCTGGCTATTTTTCAGAACCAATGCCTACTACTATTGATCTTTGCTAGTTTTCTTCATACATCTTTTTTTTGAGAGAGAGATATGCAGAATTCAGGTGAACAATATAACAATAATTTTTACAGTAACTTGGTATCTGGATAAATTCTTGGGGTTTTTTTGCTCTTTTGGACAGCATCTGCCACATTTGTCACTGCTTACAGGTGAACAAAATTCATAAAACTCTGAAAGAAGTTCTGATTACCATTTTCCCAAATATAGTTATTTTAAATAATTTCGAATGATCACAATGCGTCAGTTAACCAAAACGAAAACAGAAGTGAACAAATGGATAGAGCTGGGAAAAATTAGAAAATGAAGTGTCAAGTGAAAAATTAATCTCAGGTGAAACTTGTCTGACTCAATAAATAATTTCAGGGATTTTGAAAACAAAATAGAGATTTTTATAAGTGTATTTAATATTTTTGTTATTGTTTTGAAATCACTTTTCTACATTTAATTGAAAAGAAGCAAAACACATGAAAACAAGGGGTAGCATCTTATTTTAGGCAACACGTTATCTGGTTCTTTATCTGGTGAACTGGAGGATCAGTCGTTCACTCGGTTCCACAGACTGAGTTCGTGCCATGGTGGTGTACAACTCTGCCAGACTGGTAAGGAAAAAAACATTCAGAAGTGAAAACAACTTGGCAGAGATTTTCAAAATTAGTCAATATTAGCCTTAATTCATTTTGTGTCTGCTTGGGTCATCCAAAGCTTTAGAGATGTCTCAGTGGAATCCTCCTTTCATTTATGCCTATACAAAAAATATTGACATTGGTCTCTAGTTTCCATTAACTTGCTCTATAAGGATAAACAAACTTATATTAACAAGAGGTTCAAAAGTGAGGTGTCCTCCAGCTATTAAAAATTGGAGGAAGATCTGATTCAAAGGAAGTCTAAATGTATGCTACACATTTAGCGCTAACATATGCTATAAATGTAGACCAAAAAGTTTTTTAAGCTAGATTTCTTTAGCAGAAAATGAGCCTTTTGAGTACATGCACTATAACCCCTTACACTTTCCAAAGCAATGAATGAAATATTTGCAGCCCACTGTCTGACAGCACTGCTTATGTTTTGGAATAACGTCAAAAACTAACTTCTGTCCCCGGTCCACAGTTCTTATCATTGCATTTCAAGCCTTTGATAATTTCATAATCTCAAAACCTCCCTATTTGTGCACACACTTATGTCATATTGTCCCATTAAAAGTGCTGATAATCTTGACTTCTCCTGTGAACTTGATTGGTTTTTAAAATATCATGGCTGTTGTTGGGGGGTTTTAGTGGTTTTTTGTTTGGTTGGTTTTTTTTTGTTTTTTGGGTTTTTTTCTGATTTGTCTGAATGTACTGCCTAAACTAATTCCTGTGAAATTATTTTCTCCTATTGGATAATTCCACAAGACCCACTTCCTTGAACTTGCAAGAAATAGGCTGTAACTTGTACAAACTTGCGGGAGAGCACATAGACCTGTAGCTGCAATGTATGCAACAATAATTATAGGTAGGGCTGGTAGCTCTCATTGGTTGCTTACAACTTTCTCAGGCTTTTACTCATATTCCAGACTGAATGTCTGCCTTAATTGAGCATTTGGAGGCGTGTTTTTGTATGTAATTCTTCCACTCAGATAGATGTAAACTTTTCTCTTTCAAATGAAGAAAGATATCCATCAACCTCTCCTTTGAACAGCCCTGCCATCTCTTTACTATGGTATTTGCAGCTTGGCAGAGTGCTTATAGCTATTCCCATGGAGCTCCACCCACACACAGCCAAGTCACACTTTGAATTATTTCACTTGGAATACGCTGCAAGACTTCAGGAGAGTTCAGCACCTTAATCTCGAGGCTGATGGAGGCAGCCTCTCGCGCTGGCCGGCGTGTACACGTCACTCTGAAAACACAGCTGTGCACGCTGTGCAGTAGCCAAGGCATAAAGCCTCTCTCGGCACAGTCACTCCCAGCTGCTTGTGGGCCAGCTCTCCGACAGGCAAGCAGATGCTGGGAGCAGCGGGGTCTATCCTGCACCCCAGCTGTGCAGACAGTGCTGGGGCAGGACAGACCTGACCGGAATGCAGTGGAGATGAGGACTGACACAGTGAAAGTACGGGAACCTGAGTGTTGGCTTGCAGGGCGCAGATGGGCAAGGGGAATGGAAACTGAATTGGGGGCAGGGGGTGGGACACACACACATGGCACAACATTATGGGCAGGGAACCGGCAAGAAATGGGGCTGAAAAATGCTTAGGAAGACATGAAAAGAAGATTTAGGCTGCAGTTCTTTATGTCAGTGAGGAAACCAAGATGTACCACATCCCTTTATTCCTACTCCCTTCCTGCTCCTTCCCCTTCCTCTTCTTGCATTGGATGCAATATCTTATTCCTTGTCTTGACACTGATAATTGACACTTAGCTGCCTCAATGCACTATACCCAGCAGAAACTACCCAGCCTTTTCTGCTCAGTTTGTCTTAAGCAACATTAAGTGTTAAAGTGACCATTCAAGGCTCCAAAAGGTGCCAATTCCAATGTGAAGTACATGAGAGGAGGATGTAGCCCATATCACAGAAGGGAGCGGAATAAAGTGCAGTCACTGAAAAAGTCTCCCTTTTTGAGGCAGTTTGGTCAGTGTAACTTGTGGAACCGGGTTCCCAGAGGGAATTGATGGATGTCTAAAATGGCAGGTAATGTTGGGGCTATGGGCTGAAGGCCAAGGGTGAGAAATATGACAAAATTCACTGTGGGTGATGGGTTTGACTGGAGCAAAAGGCTAGTGATAGAGTCTGAAAATGGATTTGACTTATACATAGGAATGTTGCTGGTAATGGTAAAGTGAATGGTAAAGGGGAATTTATTTCGTTTTAATTTTTATTACTCTATACTTAGGGACTACAAGTCTGTGCATGGATAAAATGGAAAGGGAAGAAGAAAAGAAATCCCCATTCACTCTGTGGTAGTCTGGGTATGTAAGGGAAGCGGGACTGAAATTAAGATAACATAGATCTCTAGAACTGTAACCCCATGCAAAGTGTGGATGCAATATCGATTGATGTTTGGAAGATCTGTAATTGTCGATACATGACACATTTCAGAGCAGTGTTAGCACCCTTTAGGACACCGAAGTAGGGAGAAAACAGGAACAGATGTGAAAAAGAGAACATTAAAGGACATTTATGTCCCAGTTTTCCGCATTTCACTGCTCCTCCCTGAACTAATATCTATGTGTCTGGCCAGTTTGTCCTGGTACGTCTCAGGGCCTTGCTAAGGACAGCAACTGCTGATGTGTTACTCCTTTAACACAGTTGCTGTGTTGTTAGCTTAAAATTCTTCTTCTCTTGGTTTACAAAACATAAAGAACAGACTTAAAAAAAAAAAAAACTTTAAAAAAAAAGGAGGAATGGAGAGGGAAAAAAGGGAGAACCTAGGGGTTTTTTTAGCTTTTTTTTTTTTTTTGGTTGGTTGGTTGTTGTTTCTCATTTGCTTTTCAGGGAAAGCCTAGACAATAATGTACACTTCAGAGTAACTGCCTAGAATTTGTCAGTATGCACTCAACAACACTTATTCTATCAGTAAGGTGTTATATCCCCTTCATTCCATGTAGGTGTCATAAAAGTTAAATTAACAAGAATGAACAAGCCAGATATTATATTAATAAATGTTAGAAAAAACAAGAAAAGCAAAAATTCTTGTTGTCAGACAGGATTTTAATAGTATGTAGTAAATTTCTAGACCTACTTCTAAGGGAACAACATTCCCATTATCATTTGAATGAGCATATAAATTTCTTTGATATGTAAACAATGCAATATTATTCTTATATGTGACAAATGTTTATTGCAAATAAAGTTGTTACCATTGATATCATTAAGAGGAATGAAAAACCACCAAGTTTGTCATGTCAGTGGTGGTGTTAAGGACTGTTGTCTTAGCATTATTTCCACCCACAAAGCACTGTTTTTCAGTTTAGGCATTAACTGAGACCCTGGTGATCTGGGATCATGTCTTGGCTAAATTACAGATGTTGTATGAGACTATAGTTAACTCACATAGACTCACTGGCCTTAGTTCTCATCTAATTTCTCATCTAATTTATTTTCTCTTTTACATAATAATTTCAGACCATAAACTGAAGCCAAGAACCCCTATAATGCCTGTATGCACTGCCATAGGATCAGGAGGCACCTGGTGTTGGTTGTGGTCATAGAGAAAGATTTGAATTGTCTTGAGACTGGAGTAATAGATTAGACTTTATTTTCCCCAAATAGATCCTGTTTTGCTATTTCATGTTTATACTTAAGTTTTGTCAGTGTCCCTGTCCTTTGTTTGCTTGCCACCTTTCATATTTGAATTTCTTGCAAAACACAGTATCCCACTTGGTTCTCTTCCCCTGTAGGTTAGTAAAGTTTGGTGGGGTGCACTCTGCTCCCCTCTTTACATGAGAGTGGGTGGGGAATTCAAGTGTCAAAATACTAGTTTTATAGCACAGGGATTGCTTTCTACTCTAGCTTTGGACACAAATAACACACTGTCATTATTCATTAAAAGCACTAATAAAGAAATGCTTTAGAAAGTAGTGGAACAATTATAATGCACAGGAAAATGCATAAATAATGAGACACTAATCAGTCATTGATTCTTTTAACTGATGTACACATTTTTGCAACCAATGCACAAATCAAATAGGCAGAACTCCTACTGTTAGATAAAGGGGTTATTTTGATTATATTAGTTCAGTTTCACATTAATATTAAACAAAAAGAAAGTACAGTCACTGGTATATCAGTTCAATTTTAGCCAAACCCCCTGCAGTAATTATCTTCAAACTCTGCTGTTCAGTATTCATGTTTTATAACCCTGTTTTTCACTCTGCAATGTTGTTAAAGACAAATACTTTCATTGCTATGGCAGCCCCAGAAATGTAATACTGTACATATAACACATCTTTTAAAGTACACAGCACCGTGGGAACTGAATTCTGGACTCTTTGGGGGCAGCAAATGTTTGCAATAGAAGCAATTCAAAGACATCTTTTAAACAAATGGTAAAGTCTCACACTAGGGATGCAAGACAAAGACTTAGGATCTGTACTGTTGTAGGATCATTCAGCTATTTCCTCTTGTTGCTTGTGGGCTGGAAATTTTAGGCATGCTAGTCAGGAGATGGAACACTATGATCCCATTGCCATGGAAAATATTTTTCTAAACCCACAAGTAATCCAGGCCTTGTGACTATATTCCTTTCACAATACTTACCTTTCTAAAACTTCCCATAGTCTTCTCTTTCCAATGTTATGCTCTTTAATTTACTTCTTTTTAAGCATCTCTGATTTGGACATGGTGTAGTATGTTATTGCAGATAACTCTGAATGTCTACAGATGCATCTCAACTTTATTTCAATGACTATGTAGATGAAGAGAGAAAATATTTTAGAATTCTCTGCAGAAAAAAGTCAGTATGTAAGCCATGTGTTTGGGAACTATTCAGATCTTTTTACTTAGGATTAACTTGTAAATCTTCCTCTTTAATGACAGCTCTTTTTCAATTTTATGCTCAGTTCGTGGAAGCCTAGAAGCTAAGGGGAGTAATGTGTGTGTATCCAGGTATCAAACACCAAGGGCCAGCCAAGGTTTGTTGGTAATTCCAGGCAAGGATTGTTGGTAAAAGCATGCTGTGAGAAAGAACAGGATGTGGCTGGAGAAAGGGCCATAGAGAGGAAGGGCAGCCCTTTTTGCAACAAATGCCCTTGTTATGGCTCCTNTAATCCAGGCCTTGTGACTATATTCCTTTCACAATACTTACCTTTCTAAAACTTCCCATAGTCTTCTCTTTCCAATGTTATGCTCTTTAATTTACTTCTTTTTAAGCATCTCTGATTTGGACATGGTGTAGTATGTTATTGCAGATAACTCTGAATGTCTACAGATGCATCTCAACTTTATTTCAATGACTATGTAGATGAAGAGAGAAAATATTTTAGAATTCTCTGCAGAAAAAAGTCAGTATGTAAGCCATGTGTTTGGGAACTATTCAGATCTTTTTACTTAGGATTAACTTGTAAATCTTCCTCTTTAATGACAGCTCTTTTTCAATTTTATGCTCAGTTCGTGGAAGCCTAGAAGCTAAGGGGAGTAATGTGTGTGTATCCAGGTATCAAACACCAAGGGCCAGCCAAGGTTTGTTGGTAATTCCAGGCAAGGATTGTTGGTAAAAGCATGCTGTGAGAAAGAACAGGATGTGGCTGGAGAAAGGGCCATAGAGAGGAAGGGCAGCCCTTTTTGCAACAAATGCCCTTGTTATGGCTCCTGGAGATAAGCACAACCCAGCACAGCAGGAATGAGGCCGAGAAGTGGGCGCCGGCTGCAGTGGGGTGTCAAAACCACCCAAGGGCCCCAAGGCCTCTGACCCATTTCCAGGAAGGTCGTGGAAGAATGAACTGCACACGAGAACTGATTTGCATGGAAAGCATGAAAACTTATCTCCAGGGTCAGGAAAACTTATCTGTTAAAATGTACCTCCACCAGCCCTGGACGCACGTGGGAGGACACCGGACATTCCATCAGCTGGATTGATGCTGGAACCAGGACTGGTGATCACTCTTTCCCTCTTCATTTCTCTCTCTCTCACACTAATTCATCTCTCCCTTTCTCTCTTTCCTTTCATCCTACCCCTTTATCCAAACCCCACCTCTGTGTGCTGAGACAAGGAGATCAGGGACTGACTTATACCAATTTCCATGCCCAGTGTGTAATTTACTAATAAAACTTTGTAAGCTTTTGCAGACCCTCTGACTTCTGTTGTTCCTTTCCACCATGAGCATCTGTGAATCTTGGGTGCTCCCTTCCCCTTTAGGGTGGTATGCCACACAGCTGTGCAGCAAAAGCATGTTGCTAAAATGACGGCACAAGGAGCAGATGCAATAAATCAACACTCCTCTGTGCAGTGCAGACCTTTTAACACATAAGTTGTGAGGAAAAACATAAACTCGTGTTCCCATGGCAAGCTGAGTTTGATAGGTGAAATTGTAGTAAAAGCAACCACTATCTGACCTCTGTTGTTATGATAACGCCATGGATTGATTTAAACCTCCCACAGATATATTCTGCTTTTGTTACAGACCGGAAGTTGAGACTACCCAAATTTAACACAGCTAAGGCAACATCAAATGTCTCAGCTGAATCAAAATATTTCAATGCAGTTTTCACCTGATAAACTGAACCCATTCACACCAATCATTCTTTGTTCCTGAACAGGAAGAATCACCAAGTGAGAATATGAGAATGGCTATTCTGTGCCACTCCAAAAGTGTCTGTCAAACTCTTGTCTCTGTCAGTGGTCATAAAATGAAAGCCAGGAGAATGGAAAGAGCAGGCAAATGATGCCTGCACCATCACTCAGTTCTTTTCAGCTCAGACTTGCTGTGTCTGTTGGGGTGTTACGGGTGCACTTGAAGAGAAATACTTGTATGTAAGAATTCTATTGATAAAATGAAGTGTTTATTTTCCTCAAAAATTTGCCCAGTGTGTAAAGTAAGACTTGTGGTCTAACAGGATAGCTTGTGTATTCATTCACCAAAACAGGGAGAAAATTCTAAATAATAGAATATGAAATTCAATTGTACTTATTCAATCAGTGAATGCACACTACAACTATCTTTACAAACGACAAAAGTTACCTTACCAGAGTGAATAGCTGGTCTCTCTGAATCAATTGATTTCCCAGGAACTGTGATTCATCCTCAAAAAAGCTATTTCCTTCCTTTATAGATAAATTGCTTAAACTGCCTCCTTTCATTCACTGTCTTATCATCTGGTGTTTTGCAAGACCTTTTAAACCCTTTGGCATAGAAATGTTACACTTCAGCATCCCAGATATCTGTAAATAAATCTTACATCTATTATTTAATCCTTCTTTCCTCCTGAAGGTGGATTAGGGAGTGTCCATCCTCAGGGGACTGCCTGCATTGATGCTGAGACGGGGAACAGGAGCCCTGCAGGGTCACTCTGAGGACAGAAATATGACCAGCACACTGGAAACTAGTGCTGCTTCTGTGATCCTCTTGAATTAAACTTCAGATGAGCCCTGCTATTCTCTTCAATTACTGGTGGCTAGAAATAGCTGCTGCTTGTTCTCATGTCTGAAGGAGAACATGATCTTTTTTATCAGGGCCTGCTTGATAGCAGATACGTGATTTTACCCTTTTCTTAGGCAATCAGTAAATGTGTCCTTAAAAAAATCAGTTGAGCATACAGTAACTGCCTTCACATTTAAAACAAATGCAAATTAGAGACCACCCAAATTAGAGACTACCAAAATAAAGGAGAAAGCATAATCCTTCAGTTATTTGCAAGATGCAGCATTGCTAGGGTACTTCCGAGTGACTCACCACGAAAGAGAGAGCAGTACCCTGAGAAAGGAAGCACTTTGAAATGAAGAAGAAAAGACAGTACAATCCCTCACAAAAAAATGTGAACACTGCATTGTGCAAATGGGTGCATGATAAATGTCTCACTGATCTAAACTGAAGAAAAAAGGATTATATCATATCCAAAACAATTCAAGTGTCACCACTGAAATGAAGTTGTCTGGATGTTATCTACAGTGCAAGTTTATGTTAGAGATGCTTCACCATTTTTCTTTAAAATTGAAAATTATACATTTGCCTATTTTAATAGTATTGTAACTCCTAGAATGGCACAAAGTTTCTCTACTATTTTTTGCCAATCTGGAAAAGTTGTGCATATTCATCTGTGCCTGCAGCTGTGTTTATGTTACATATTTGTTATTAATAAATTTACCTCCCATTTCTGTTACAACTTTCTAAAATCCTTTTGATGGTCAGACTTTTCCACAACCTTAAGTGTCTTGGTCTGGAATTTCTTTTAGGAGTATCAGCTTGGCTGCTGCTAAAATGACACTAGAAGAAGCTATCTTTTCCTCACACTGCATTACAAAAAGTCAAAAACCTTTCGGGTCAGGAATATGTCATTTGTTGGAGCAGGATATTCAGTGTGAAAAATACTGTGAACTTGTAAGAGACAAGGCTGCAGAGGGGATTTCCCCATATTGCAATGCTTGATTTTTGCAACATCAATGAAATTTTTATAGCTATTTCCCAAAAATGGAACTATCTAACCAATTAGCTTGTGGTTTAGGTATTGCCTCTGAATATTTAAAGCCCCTAGTCCTCAAAACCACAAAATATGCTCTCAAGCAATAAACAGGACTTTATCATGGTCTTATACCTGTAAAATTGCACTCAGGTACCTGCTCTTATATGTGCTCTCGTACTTACATTTTGTGAGAGTCTGAATTTTTACTATCTGCAGCGGACAGCAGAAAGAGTAGTAGTTTATATAATATTTGACATCTAAAATTTTTCTGTAGCACTTGTATATCTGTTAACTAAACCTTCAAAATGTGGTAACAGTAGAGATCAGACAACCTTGGTTTCTTATCAGGACAGTGAATGAGTAACAGTTTAAAAAAATAATAAAAAATTCATCCAAACAGTTTTCAAATCCATCTCAGATTCTAGGACTGGCATTTCAAGGAGGAAAGAAAGTAGTCTGAATGGGCAAAACACAGTTTTAATTCTGAATTAATTTCCTTACTGACTTTATGAAATGTGAACCATTTCCAACCATAGGATTTCAGAGCAGTAATAAATCTGTTTATTTTCAAGGATTCTTTCCATGCATCCAATATGCAAAGTATTGATCGATGACTGTGTCACTGCCAGTCCAGCAGTTTTGTAAACCAAAGTAATTCAGCTCTCATGATTGCAAGAGTTATCTCTTTGATATAGATTTCACTCTCATTCCCTTGAGGAAAAACCAATAGCTGACACTAAGAATTATTCCTAGAAAGAGATTCAGTGGGATTGGCACACTGAGACACAAAAGGGCCTCCAACCTGAAGAAGCATTCTGTTTTGCACAGGTGATCTACTTGACTAGGTGTTTTGTTGAAGTTATTTTAATGCTGTGAATTTTCACCTTGTTCAACTTCTATTGCTCAGGCTTCATTGTGAAAGCAGATCTTGGACAGTCATCAGGACACCAGCACTCTTATTTTTTCAGACATGTTTCAGGAGAGATTTCCAGGTGTGTGTAAGAGAGGTTATTTAAGTTATCTAGCTGGAATTTTTGGTCATTGTTGTGTAGGAGAGAGGAACATGAAAGGAAGCTAGAAAAAAGAATATTACTAAATTTTGGGTGATGTGCTGCCTTAAAAGGAAAATGAAGGAGCATTAAATGAAGTCAATTTGGGAACACTGTTTGTATGTGTACCACGTTTTGCTTGTGCTGAGGAACATGACAGTTCTGAGTTGGAGCTGAGAATGAAGGTATGAGTGGTATATAGTATGATATTTTCATACAGCAATGACAGCTTAAACACAATTTCAATTTGTCTTCCAAAACATTTTTTAAAATGTCTGCTTGGAACCACAGGAGTGTATCTAGGGTTGGGGAATTTTAGTGCATAGGTACATAGAAAAACTGGTCCATCAGAAGATGGCAGTCACATGCAGGTACAGCAAAAACCAAGCTCTTTCTCTTTACAGTAACATTTATGTTCTTGACTATTATCACATTTCTTTTCAGGGTTCTTAGTGTTTGTATTTTTTCTGGGTTATGTTTCTGAGATGTCTGAAAATCCTGTGGTTGCATTAGAGTTTGCCCAGCCTTTCTTGAAGGGCAGTGCCTCACACTGGGTACCCTATCCTGTGCACCCTGTGGTTTTATCAGTGCTGATCCGACTGGACAGATTATGGCATGTGTTTTGTGATATATATTCTGTTAATGTAACCTAGGCTGAGTCTTTGCTTCTTCTGTAAGAGCAAGCCTGTCTTGGCTCACATTCAGCTTGTGATTTGCCCCTGGTTCCTCCTTAGTCAGCTGTTCTGTGTATGGTATTTGAACAGTGGGTAGATTACCCCTGCTTCCTGTGGTACTTTTATTCATGCCTGCTGAGCTTCATTCGGGTCATGGCATCACTCAATACTGCTTTCCATTTTGACAGCTAAATATAAACAAGCACACTCTGGGTATGGATTTCCAACAAATTATGCACCCTTTCTACATTAAGAGAGTCAAAAAAAGCTTCTATGAGCTGTTGATGGGGATATCTTATGGGACAGTTTTCAAAAGCCTCAGGAAACATGGCATTATCGGCTGCATCCCCAGCTGCAAGTCCTGTTACTTTACAGAAGAACACTTGACATGATTTCACAGAATCATAGAATATTTTGAGTTGGAAGGGACCCATAAGGCTGCTCGAGTCCAACTCCCTGCTTCCCCTATTTAGGAATACCTAAAACATTATTCTCGACAATGTTTTTAAGTTGGTCATTTGTTAGTGGGATTTTCCCAGTAACTGAACACTTTATCCTCCTTTCCATCTCTCTCATTAGAGTTATGTATCGTACTTTCCCTCTGTAGAGGCTTTTTATCTCTGTTTTCTTTCACAAGTGCTCAGAGGACTGCTTATGCCCTGAGGCTGTATCAGGCATTTTGCTGAGTGAATTTTTATGGTGGGTCAAACCGACATGAAAGTTACTTTGAGTTGTTTTCACATATAACATATTTAAAAATTGCCTGGCTTGTTACTTCCTTACTTTAAGTTCAAGTCATATATTTTAGCACTCAATGAGGTGTGTTAGCTTCCTGTTCTCAAGTGATCCCTTTAGCGGTTTCTGAAGCCCTGTAACTTTGCCTCTCTCCTATTATTCTTGCTCTATTATTCTTGCTTTGCTTATTTTTACTAGTGTAATTATTACTTATATATTACTTTCTTGTTCCTCTTTGTCTTCCTTGCTAATTGCAGCTTTTTGTGTCTTGGCCTGAGTTTTGTGTCTTCTGAAAAATACTTGTCCCCAGCAGTCTAACCTAATTTCCACTTTCTCTGTGCTCTCTTCCTGTGTTTGGGGCTAATAACAAGCTCATGACTTAGCCAGGCCGGTCTCTTTCTACGCTTTCCATCCTTCCTCTGCATTGGGCCAGTTTGTACTTGTGCCTCAATACCATTTCTTTGAGGAATTGCCAGGTCTCTTTAAATCCTTTCCCCCATGAACTTGCCTGCCATAAATTCTTAACTAATGTCTCCCTGAGTTTACTGGAATCTACCTTCCTGAAGTTTATTGTTTTTATTTTTGCCTTCCTCTCGTTGGTTTCACTGCTCTTTACTGTTATTCTCACAACAGATTTCTCTGTGGTGAGTAGTCCTGATACTCCAATGAAGAAGTGGAAGGCTTGTGAAGCTTTAGAAGTACTCAAAAATCACATTCAAAATCCAAGATTTATCCAAGAACCCTCCCCATGCTCTTACAGTGCTGCATGGTCCCTTCAGTTTTATCTGCTGAGACCATGTAATGGGAAAGTATTTAAAACATCTTTGTAGTGTCTTTTATTTCTATTTACAAGGTTACAGCCAGCACTGTGTGACAAGCCAGCTCTCCGTGGATGACTGCAAACAATAGTTTGAGAACTACTGATTTAGAGTACAGGAGTTGCTCTATTGGAGCAGGTCCTTGGTCCATGCAAAATAAGGTAGAAAAAACCCTTTAATGATTTAGAATGCAAAGCATGCCTGTGAAGATTACTCAGGATAAAGTTCAAGAAAGAATTACAGGGAGACCATAATTGCAGAGAGTATTCTAAAGATTGACTCAGTCCTTAAAATTCAAGCACTTCATTTTCCAGTCTAATCCAAGTTTTATAACCAAAAGAAAATTGACATTCCCACTGAGCACTTAATGTTATTAGAATAGTCAGGGTTTTTTCTCAGCTTTCAAACTTTTATTTGAATTAGCTTTGTTTCATTTTCTCCTCAAGCATCTGAGTTCTCTGAAAATCCTTTCCTCCTCAAAGAAGTCTCCTGCATCAAACAATCTGTTTTTGAAAAGTTAATCCATTTTGTCTGAGCTCAAGTTGTAGTTTCAGAAAAACTTACAATTTTGTCTATCCTGATAACCAGTCCTTTCCCTCTTTTAAATCCACATTCATCTTTCTTACTTCTGAAGAAAACTTCATATGTATTAGGTGACAGAATTAACCTATCTCTTCAATATGCAGTTCTTTTAAACACTAAGTATTGTGTACAAGATGATGCACATACAACAGTGATCTTTTAGAAGAAATCTTTGAATATATGTGACATACGTCACTGGGTTCGCATAAGTCTTAGGCTTTTTTTTTTTTTTTAGAAATTTGTTTCCTAATTCCTCTAGCTCCTTTGCAATGACAACCTCTTCCCAAAAACTCTTCTATTACTTTGCATGCAGGAAGAAAGCCCTATCAAATTTCTTTTCAGTGTACTGTAAATTTCCACTGCAATAGAATCAAGTGTTTGACATGCACGTCGATGTTTTCTTTAAGACATGAGCTTAACACTGTAGCAGCAACTCTTCAACTTGATCTTTAACATTTCTGGAAGGGGTAGACATAACAAGAAGTAGTGAATTGATCAGTTAAGCTGATTATGTTAGTGTATGCAGAGTGTTTAAAGATGAAAAGGAAATTTAAGAGTACTGGGCAAACTAGATGTTAAAATTAAATTTTAACTAGATGTTAAAATTAAGTCAAAAATATATAAAACACCATGTAGACATACAAGGTGGGTGTTTGACAAACTGGTATTCAGAACTGTCCAACATAAGGTAGTCCTGTAAACTTCATGCTGCTACTGCATGGATCTATACCACTATCAAGCCTCTCATAACTACCGGTGAAATAATCCTGCAAAAGCTTTACAGGTAAAAAAAAGAATAGTGTTTTAATCTAATTTGTCATCTGAGGGTACATTAGGATGGGAAAATCATTACTTTGTAAAATACTGTATTTTATTTAGGGGGAAGGTTGTGATTTTGGCTTTGGTCAGCAGTCTCTGCATACTGTGGTGAAAATCAAGATCTGTGGTTCAGATCTTTCCTCAGAAAGGACCCCAGTTTGCCTCCACATATGAGGCAGCAAGCCCTCAGCTCTGTGTGGGCTGAGTAACTCCATATCCAGTGTGGACATGCCTGTGCTCTTCGTGTGTGGAACAGTTCTGCATCAACCATCCTGATGTGCCTTACTTTAACCTCCAGCCCAGAGGTTTTGGCTCTGCTGTCTGAGGTGTGCTGAGTAGAAGTTCCTCTTAGAAGCCTGGAACAAAAAATGTATTTCTGCCAGTTCAAGTTTTTAAAGAGGGACAAATGCTTTAATCCCATTGTGTTGATAGATCAAGCAGCTGTGAGGGCAGTGACCATGCAGGCCGCACTTTCTGGGAAACTCTGGAAAAGAAGTCTACAGTCTGGTTATTGAAGGATTTTTAGGCACCAGGTGGAAGGGTGGGACAAGAGGTAGAGTTACATCCCTATCACAGATACTGGACTGACACCTTGGAACAAGTATTTCAGTGAGTGCTGGACTAAGAGAAGCCTGGTTTCCTGTATGCACTGGTTGAGGAAAACTCTTTAACCAAAACATACTGAGGTGATGCTTTCAGCCCAGCCCCCATCAGGGATCTGAAAAATGAGAGAAAAGCACTAGGAATGTCTGTTCTGTGGGAAAAGGTTCAACTGGAATTCGTAATGTGTGAGGTTCTACATAACCAAAAGAGAAGAGAACCCTTGAGTTGCAAAGATTTGTATAAAGAGAGCGAGATCACTCTGGAGCCTTATTTTCTCAAATCAAGCAGAGCAGCTCTTAAGACTGTAGGCAGTCTCATCTCTTTCTTCTGAGGAGGGCAAAACACCTTGCAGTTTCCACTGTGCGAGATACCATGTTTCTGAGCTCCATAGAGAAGAGGTGAAAGAAAAGAATAAGAACCTTCTAAGGAAGAAGCAAGGTCTGGAGAGATGGAATTCAGACTTAAAGTCATTTAAGCTCTACCAAAAGAGATAGAGTTAATTCCAGGAAAAAAACTAAAGTGAGGACAACTCTGGTAGATGCAATTTGCCTTCCTCAGCAGCATATTCCTTTTGTCCTTTGACTTTTTACCAAGCCAGATTCCAAAATAACTCCTTTAACTGCTCATGCGTATACAACAAACAAGGATCGATGTCCACTCAGCTGGTCACCAAGCAGTGGGGATAAGAAGCAGAACAGTGCTGCTTATGGTTGTCATTTTCTGCTTCCCTGACACAGATGAAAAGAGCACATTTGAGTTGTCTGAGGACATTTTCCTTTTCTTATTTTTTCCTGTGAAGGACCAAATGTGGTCCAGCTGCAGCACTCTGGGTGAAAGTAGTGTATCCACAATCACTGGATGTGCATGTAAAGGAAATGGAGGTGACATCTGCTTTTCCTTGGCCTAGGGCAGGGTTTGCTATCTCTGTTGGTCACCTTCAGCAGCAAGTCAAAGTAGCTTCTAGTGGTAAAACTTTCAAAATAGTCATAGAATGCACTTAAATGGGAGGCAAAATAATTGCAAATGTGAATCTGAGAAGAGGGGTAGAGGTTTCTGAAGACAACACTTAGCAGGGTAATGGATTGAGCAGTTTCTAACTGAAGAATCTACCTATAGCTCGTTTAAGTAGCTTCAAGAAAACAGAAATTCAACTCAGTTCTTTTTTTGGAAGTAGGTCTGGAGAATGTCTGACTCAGATTCCCCATTCCTGATCCTAATGGACATAACCCATCAGGGTTATGAATTTTGGCTAAATTTTAAAGTCAGTAGTATGAGTACACAGTGGTAAGAAGTTGACAGGCTCTGTCAAGAAAGCAGATAGTGTAATGAACATCCAGATTTGGATACTGAAACTAATCAGACATTTCCCTTTAGCTGCAATTCTGATTTGTTTGGTGTTTTTTTCCTTTTTACTTATTAGATTAATTCAGGTTCACAGAATAGTTGCCATACCATTGAGAAAAAGATACAGACAGACACTACCCCACTAACATTCTCCAGCCGGGTATCTGCCTGACTCATCACTCAGTTGCCAACCAACCTATAAACTCAGCTAAATGTTCTTATCCAGCAGAGAACTTGAACAAAACACAGGTCTGCAATGAAGGCTACATGTTAATGGAGCATGAACCAGGTCATATGGCTGAGAAAAACTGTGGTGACCATAGCACTGCTGTGCATCACAGTATTTTAGATGCCAGAAAAGTTTGTGTTTCTGGGGAGATGCTGTGCTCTGGGTTAGCAGCAAATCTATGGAGGCACAGACACAGCAAAAGAGCAACTTCTGGTCTCTTGTGCCTTCAGTCCCTGTTCGAAATCAGTGAGTAAAACCATCTGTTCAAGGTAGTTCAAGCAGAGTTTCAGACTGGAACAGATTAAGTTTCCAAGTACTTACAAACAGCTGATAACAGAAGTAGATGATACAAATTATCTTTTGAAATAGAACTTATGGAATTCTAGATATTATATACCAAAGCCTCTAAAATAATTTCTGTGTTCCTGTTGGATGAAAAATACTGCATAAATGAAAATGCTGTTTCTTAAAATACATTAGTGTTTTAAATGGATTCTTTTTACACCCAGACACTTCACATTTTAATTTCAAAGAAACCCTTTTGATCCTATTTTTGTGAATATATTTTTAACTTCACTTTCTGGCTTTAAAAAACATTTTCTTAATCTAAAGTAGTAAAAATCAGTTATCAAAACTGCAGCTTCTTGCCAGTATTTATTAGTACAAAACTAAATAATCCGAAATAATTCAAACACATTACAAGTTCTTGTCTGGTAACACAAAATTATAAATTATTTCTCATTCTTTTGGGCATGGACTAATACCTGACACCAGCAGAAACGTGTTTCACTCTCAGTCTGCATGCAAAATGAGAGCATGTTTTAGAAAACTTGGAAAAGTCATTTCTGTGGAAGAAAGATACCAATTCCTCATCTTGGCAGTTTAGTCAGTCTTTTGAAAACGAAGCACTGAAATCATGAATGATTGTTTATTTTATGTTCTGTGGTGAGAAACTCGAGTAAAGCTGGAGGACTGCGTCGCCGTTTTCATTTAGTGGCACATAAGCACCACCTTCTGGAGAAAGCCAGTATTTCCCAGTGATCATAGGGATGGAGCAGATCCCATCTGTCTATTACCAAAAAGATGTATTTGAATGTATTGCTCTATGATATTGTCCGTTTTTACACTGTAGCAAGATGAAAAGCTTCAAGAAATGTATTGAAATTGTTAACAATAATCTTTTTAATTACTATTGTTACCCAGTTACTCACACTACCTCACAGAATAATAACAGCATTACTTTCATGCCAATAAACCTAATTCATGGACCAAGAGTTCACAGAGTGATTTTTTTTTTTTTTGGTCAAAAATCTAACCGTAGAAAACAAATGACATTAGACACCATCAACTAAGCACAAGGGGACGTTAAGATACCGCTGCTCTGTATGATAAGCAAACCACAAACATCCTTTTGTTGGCAGTCTACCGAAAAGTGATTTAGAGTGCTACCTATAAGCAACCAGGATATCTCAGGAGAAGGTAGTTGATGGAACACTGAAGTCAGCATCTCAGTGAAAATGGGAAATAGTAGATAGGGCTGTGGCTCCAAAAGTCTTTGAGATGGGGAAAGAGGACAGTGGCTTGTATTTTCTAGAGAATAAGAATATAATGTCAGTGAAAAACTGCCTGGAAGATTGTATCAGGATCAAAACAACAAGTTGAAAAATGCTTTCCTCTTCATACGTATGAGCAGAAGAACATACCATCTGTCAAAGGCAGAAAAGTGCTAACAGAAATGTGAAAATACAGCTCAGAGAGTTTTGCTGTGCAAGTGAAAAGGGATCCCTGCTTCTCAGCAAAAAAAAAAAGTATCAGTGGCAATCAAGCATAGCCTCAGTGTGAGCCTGTGAAACCTTCTTGAAGAAACTTCAGTGACTTCAGTGCAATGCCCAGGTTACACTCTAATTCAGGTGCACTGAACTTGCCATCGGCCAGGGGTTAGAGAGGGAGGAATGAATGGGCTTTTCAACCCCTTCTGTTGTTCCATCCCAGGGAAGGGGCAAAATGACTGCTCGTTGCACTGCTCTGCATGCAGGTGGCAATTGCTTATGGGAGAAAGCTGCACTGATACTCACTTTTATAGATGATAAGGGAAGGGTTTTAATGTGCTTTCTGTACTTCCAAACTCCCAACAGAGACAAAAGGAAGTGGGCCATATTAGACATGAAGACTATCGGTGCGATAAAGGCAGTCCCATGTGTTTCTGGGATACACTTCCGGAGAAATAGCCAACCCACTCAGGGCAAGATAAAATAATAAACAATTATAATCACTTATGTCATAAAAATGCCGTGCTTTGCATGGCATGTCTTTGAACTATGAGCAAGGAGAGCAACACTGGCAAGACAAAACAGACTTCAGGAACTTCAGCAAAGAACTGCACAACAGGGAGTAGTTTTTAAAGCCACCAAAGAATTGGGCAACTTGTCAGACTGCTTCAAGATTATATTGTTAGACAGCATTTTTATTACAAAGCTATTGGTTTGTTTTTTCAGACTTGCTCACAAAAACCAGATGTTTTAAATTATTCGGTGTTGTTTATTCAGTTAATATTTTGCAGGTGGTAATAATTCTTCAGCCTTTGGAAACAAGCATATCAGAGAAAGTAGAAAACCCTCCTTTCCAAGTGTCCCACTAGGGAAACATGAGAGAAAGCCTCTAGATCAGTTCAGAGTGTAATTGAATCAGTCATTGGAATTCTCTGTAGATTGTCATGTTATGCTTCACAAACATACAAGATAGGAGGGTCCCAGTTTAGACAAATACATGAAGTGAATTACATGGTAGAATTGTTGAAGAGTGGAGGCTGGAAGGGACCTCCAGAGAATGCCTAGTCCAGCCTGCCTGCTCAGAGCAGGGTCAGTGAAGGCAGGCAGCCCAGGACTGGGTCCCTTCATGTTTTGGATACTGCCATGGAGGGACAACCAGTTTTGTGTTCAATCACTTTTACATTAAAAAAATTTTTTCTTCTGTCTAAACAGTGTTTCCAGAATTTCTATTTCTTCCCATTGTCTCCTGTCCTGTCAAGGCACTGCTGAGCAGAGTCTGACTCCGTCTTCTTCAGTCTGTCATCCGCATGCCCCTGGTGTTTATACACATTGATCACATCTCCCTGAGCTTTCTCTTCTCCAGGCTGAACAGTCCCAGCTCTCTCAGCTTCTCCTTGTATTCAGACAGTCCGATCACATAATTGTCTTCTTGGCCTCTCAGTGGACTCACTCCAGTATCAATGCCAGTACGCTCAAGTGACTGGCTTCCAGCTGGATTTGTGCCACTTACACATTGTTTTGAGCCTGGCAGTCTAGCCAGTTTTCCATCTACCTCTCTGTCTACTCACCTGGTCTGTACTTCATCAGTTTATCTATAAGGATGTCTCAAGAGACTGTGTCAAAAGCCCTACTGAAATTGAAACAACCACCACCCACTGCTCTCCCCCCATCCACCAAGCCCTCCAGTTGTGTAGTGAACAGTGAAACATACAAAGTGAGTAATACGTGAGAGATGGTTGTAGTCACAGCATACATCAATTTTACCAAAAAGACTATACTATCTGGCTGCCATTGTCGCCTAGAAAGGTTTGAAACACGTTCAATTTGAGGATGTGTGATTATATCAGAAATTGAGAATATCAATGCTACTGAAACCAACCTTGAATTATCACCTCAATGAGGACAGGGTCAGGTTCTAAGGTATTTAAGCACCTTTTGAAATTGTGTCAGGTAAACCATACACTTGTATGCTTTTAAAGGCGTTTTTGTAATAACTTATTTAAAATCTCTAAAAGATTCAACAAGTCTAATCCATAGTAGCCATATTTGTTATCTTCAAGTATATCCACTGGGTATATCCACTTTCTCATTGCCACAGGCAGTGTAGTGCTTCTAATATGCCCCAGCTCGAGATATCCTGTTACTTCTGGCCTTTTGATGAACAGGCCAGCGTGAACTGTGCATCTTTCACTGCACATCTATTAAGATCTTAATTTTTAAAACTAATGTAACATTTTTTTTCTGAGAGGGACGTTTTTTTTCTTCTGATTGTTAACTACATCTTTTCTTAAAAGTATTTGACATGATCTTAGTTATATTTATTACGGTAGAAGCTGTTTTAAAAAAAATGTCTGTTCAGAAGAAGCTTTTGTAAAGGACTGAATACCTCACATTCAAGGTCAAAAGTGCAATGTGTGTAGAGCTTCCAAACACCAACAAGTCATAACAAATTCTTTACTCTTGTCTCAATTCTTGAAATATTGAAGTGTAATTTTTAGCCAAATGTAACTGATATCAACACTGCTACTTTTCAAAATAATTTCATATTTCTTCTTCTCATGTCAGAAATATGTGAAATCCAATGTTGTCTTCTGACCTGTTATCAGTTCAGAAAAGTTTTTGTGATTTAGTGGTAGCATTCCCCAATAAAACATAATTCTTACTTTTTGCTGCATTTCTGCCTTATTTTTCTTAGCATAACTGACACTTGAGTGACCAGAAGAGAGGCTGAAATCCCCTAAGTAGAAGAAGAAGGCTTAATGAGTTACTTTAGAACTAAAGTAACTACTGAAGCCTGGATGAGCTGCAGGTACACAGTTTTCTTAAGAAATTTGATGGCAGCATTGCTGTGCCTCAGCTGAAACCTTACTGTGCCTGTGCAGCTCAGTTTGCAAAAGTAGTGTAGTGTGGCACATATGATGCAGCAATTCCAAGGGGAACCACTTCCACGAGTCATGGAATAGCAGCACTTGGAAGCTCCCCTTTACCTCCTGCTCTATTTCTTCATTGTGGCAATTCATTCCTTACCATGTGGCTAATCAAGATTGCTGCCAATTCTGTTAGAGAAATATTCTCCCCTCTTTTATCTTATTAAAAGAACTAAAGCCAAGCAGATTTACATCCTTTCCAGTTAGATAGTTCTGGCCAATTTCCTTTGAAATTTGCTTGCAGCAGAGAGGTCATCTGGTTTGTTAATGTCCATATGTCTGTGTCCATATGTCTGACTGTGTGTCTTGGGTGTGATTGTTGCATATTTTCAATTTCTCCCAGGCTAAATTAAAGGCATCCTGTGTCTTAAATGCTCTTCTTCACATATGGATGTGAGTCCATGGATCTGGTCCATATGGATCTGGAATGACAAGTCACATCAGGGACACATGATGCCACATAAGCAACACTGCTCCACTACTTGTAGTCATTTTAATTCCAACCGCAGAAGTACGACACTGTTCATTGAGTGATGGCATACTGTATTGGGATTGTATTGTACTGTATTGTATTGGGATTTTGTATAGTTTTCCTTTTAAAACCCACTTCAATCATAGTAAGTTTTCTATGTCTTAGCCTTCCTTTAAACTGTGAGGTGACAAACCAGACTTCATTAGTGCTGGCCCTGATTTAAGAATACTAAGAATGGATAAGGATCAGGCTTTTCATCATTAATGAGTAGTTTTTTATCATTTTAACATTGTTTTTAGTAGCCATCAGCATCTTCAATACATCCACTTAAAAGAAACTGAAAGTAATTTGGTTTAAAATTAGGAAAAGTTGCTTAAATGCATACCCCTGGACCTTTTGTTATCTACAGGATATAAAGTATCTAGCAAAAGTACTTTCTTTCACTACTGTTTGCTTAAATCTGTGCATGATCCTTTGAAAAGTCTTTCAATCAGGTTTAAGGTTGCCTTGATGCAAGGAGTCAGTTCTTCTAGCACTAGTCTGGGTATTTCTCCTTAGCTTGGCTTATAATTCTGGCATCTTGATCAAAACTTCGTAATTCATTGCTACTGACACAAATCTGGTTTAAAACATTTTTCACCATTCCAGTAGATTTGATTCCAAAAGAAATTTGTAGCTCCTCTGAACATACTAGGAGCTCTTATGCAACACAGGGAATCACTACTGCCTACAAATACAATTCTTCAGAGGAATGACATCATCCCCTCAAACACATACTTGGAGTGTTATCCACTCAGTATTACTTGACATCCTGAATTATGGCTTCAGCTATCGCAGTCCATGCTTCTTCTATGACCATACTGGCTTTTTACCAAGAGGATGTCATGTAGTTGTAGACTTTGCTTCTCTGTATTTTTGCAGAATAATGGATTCTCTTTGGTGTGCAACAGTAGTGACGGTTGCGCCCGTGTTCCACACTTCCCTTAAGCCCAGGTGGAAGCTTTGTGCTGGAAGATGAAAGCTCTGTGGCAAAATAGGTTTGAAATCTGTGACTCCTCTCTCAAGACAGTATTCCAATGCTACCAGCTGTTGTAAAGTGTAGTTATACCTGCAGATCCTTTTTCCATTAAAAAGGTGTCTGGAAGGTCTGGTATTCTTGGCCTGATTTCCAGCAATTAGCAGAATTAATCCCACAAGTTTGACAGTTTATTTCAGTGTGTGAGGATACGGGGTGAATTTTCATTTTGGAAATCTCTATTGAGAATATTTTTGCCTAATTAACTTTTTTAAAGGTGGATGTAAAGTTAGTTACAATACACTTGGGCCAAATTCAAGTTTTCCTCTGAAATACAGTTTCTGAGCTCCGTGTGCCTCAGAAAGTTGACATGTACATTCTGTAAAGACAAAGACTTCACACAACAGCAAAACAAATCAAGGTAGGAACTGGCTGAAACAGTAATCAAACTTCACACTTTTCTTTGTATTTTCCCCCAAAAGTGCTTGATCAGTATAAAAAGGTATGAGTAATTCACACACTGCATAGTAAAGTACGGAGAAATAACAGCAGCTTAATGCTTGGACTAATAACAACTTCATATTTATAATAATAACAGCAGCCACATACCACAGTACCTTAGAGTTGCAAATTATTATAAATGCTCTAATCTTCAGCAGAGTTGTCCAAACTGAAGAAGAACACATCAAACACTTTTTCCCCTCCTGAAGGATAGCTGTGACACATCAGTTTTGTAAATCAATGGTAGAAAATGGACTCAGAAATTAAAATAGGCAGTGACAGGTATTGGTGATCATTCCCCAGGAAAGATGCAACTCTCTTTGGAACAGATGGTGATTAATTCACAGCAAGCTTATCATAGAATGGCAGCAAATGCATCCAAATGCCTTCTTTAATTCTTGAACATTTTTTATTCAAAATATATCCCAAGACAGGAGAAAACACAAAAATTATAATTCTTAAGTTGGAGCCACTTGTTATTTATTATAATCTATGACATGCAACAAATTCTAACCTTGGAGAAGAAATCACAAGGAAATGTTGCATGGATTACTGCATTCTGCATTAACTTATCTCCTTAAAGAAGCAAAAAAAGTTTCATTGGCAGACATTAATTCTCAAATTTAAAGAACATCAAAAAGCTTCATTAAAAAAAATCAGACCTTTTTTTAATATTAAAGGAAGCCATTTTGCCTGCTCCCATTTTGCCTTATTACATTTTGTAATTTCTTTCCGCTAAAATTTTTTAAATGTATAATTGTATATCCTGAGGGTGAATTAGAGATGCACATATGGTTAACTATTTATGTTTTTGCTCTTCCATCTTTAGAAATTAACTTGCTTCTATTGAGTCTTCATTCTATAAACTGCATGACCAAATGTTGTACAAAGATCTGACATAATTACCTTTATATTATCCTTAGTCAGTCTAAAATTCAATCTGGCTCAGAATCCTGTCCTTGCCAATGGCCAAAAGCAGCTGCTTAGGGGAAGAGTTTGCAAGCAACACAGAAACACAGTCGTGTTTGCTTTGATGTGCCCTTCTAGCCTGAGGTAATATGTGACTTGTGACTGGAATTTATGAATGTGGTTTCTTTGTTCAGAGAACTTGCTGGAGATTTTTTTTTTCCACTTTCCCTAATTGATTTTTAGATTACATTTACAGTGTTCATATTCAGAGAAACCTGTGACAGTTTCCTCATTTAATTATTCACAATATGGAATACAGTCCTGTCTAAACCACCCACGGCACTGCTCTGAATCATTCCCATGAATCCTGTCACCGGATAACAGGGAGAAGACATCAGCATCTCCCTGTCCCCTCCCTCATGAGGCTGCAGAGAGCAGTGAGGTCACTCACTCAGCCTCCTTCTCTTCAACCTGAACAAATCCGAAGTCCTCAGCTGCTCCTCACAAGACATTCCTTTCAGGCTTTCTCACCAGCTTTGTTGCTCTCCTCAGGATGCATTCAAGGACCTTCACATCCACACTTTGCACAGTGCTCAAGGTGAGCCTGCTCCAAGGCTGAGCCCAGTGGGATCATTCCCTCCCTGGGCCGGTTGTGCCGTGCTCGGTGCTCTGGGATGGGGTTTGCCCTCGGGGCTGCCTGAGCACTGCTGACCCACACTGAGCTCAGCGCCAGCTGGCCCACATCCCTTTGTGCAGAGTGAATGGTCACCAACCAGAGGTAGCCCCATTCACTACAGCACTTGGAGCCCTGTTGTTCATTCACTTGTGTTACAAACATCTTGGTATCACAGCTTTTAGGTGTTGATATCAGGTTATCGTTAAACATGGGGTGTTTAGTGATAGGATGGGGTGTTTAGTGATAGGAACATTTATTTGCCATGCTAGGACAACCCAAAGTGTTGTCTGATCTTACAGTTTTCCTTCTACTGTGGCTCTGCTGCAGGTGCTTTTGGAAGACTCAATGACAGGAAGCTTACCCTCTGCTCGGGCATCCTTTGTCTAAGTATTCCCTGAGTCAGCAGCTGCAGAGCTTCACCACTGCTTCAGGGGATTCACTTTGTCACTTTTCTTTTGAGTCCCTTAAATACTGACTACCACAACATTTTACAGCAATAAATACCCGAGTGAACGGTGTTACATTTAAAAACTATTTTGCTTTGAGATTATCAGTTCTTCTGATGGGTGATTTCATTGGTGCCCTCTAGTGTTTAAAGTGACATAAATATTTAATAAGCGTTTTCTTAAAACAGGTAATAAAGCCAGCCCTACCAAGGAGGATCTTTACTGGACCTGTCACTCAGCAATGCACCTGAGCTAATCAGCGACATCGGGACTGGAGGCAGCCTGGGCTGCAGTGATCGTGCACTGGTGAAGTGCACAGTCCTGAGGGATGAGTCAGGAGAAGAAAAAAGGCAGAACATTAAATTTTAAGACAGCAAACTTTGAGCTGTTCGAGGAGTTTGCCAGTGGTGCCTCCTGGGAAACTGCCCTCAGAGATGGAACAGAGCTGGTGAATCCTTAAGAGTGTGTTCCATGGAGCACAAGAGCTCTCATTGCCCATGGGTTAGAAATCAGGAAAGCGAATAACATGGAGGTTTAAACTAAAGGACAAGAAGGAAATGCACAGGCAGAGGAAGCAGTGATAGGCATCCTGGGAAGAGTATAGGGACACTACCCAGTTGTGTAGCGATTGGTTCAGGATGGCCAAGGATTGCCTGTAGCTGAACTTCACGAAGGACACAAAGAATCAAAGGACAGATCAAAGTAAATGTATCTCCTTGATAACTCAACTGGCAAATTGGTAACAGTGGATGAGGAGAAGGCTGAGGTACCCAACAACTTTTTTGCCTCAGTCTTCACTGGCAATCTCCCTTCCCACATCTCTCAAGTGGGTGGAGCTCCATCCAGGAAGCGGGAGAGCAAAGTCGCTCCCACTGTAAGAGAAGAGCAGGTTTGAGACTCTTGAAGAACCTGAATGTACGTGAGTCTACAGGACCTGACAAGATGCATCCCTGAGTCCTGAGGGTATTGACTGATGCAATTCCCAAGGTGCTCTCCATCATATTTGGAAAGTCATGGCAGTCAGATGAAGTCCCAGGTGGCTGGAAAAGGGGAAACATTGTACCCGTCTTTAAAAAGGGAAGAAAGGAGGACCCTGGGAATTACCTGTCAGCCTCACCTCTTGTGCCTGGGAAGATCATGGAACAGGTTCTCCCAGAGGCACTTGGAGGACAGGGAGGTGATTTGGGACAACCAGCACAGCACCACCATGGGCAAGTCCTGCCTGACCAGACCAGTGGCCTTCTGTGATGGAGTGGACAAGGGAAGGGCTACAGATGTCGTTTGTCTGGACTACTGTACAGCCTTTGACACGATCTCCCATAATACTCTTCTCTGTAAATTGGAAAGACATGCATTGGGGGGGTGGACTGTTCGGTGGGTAAGGAATTGGTTGGATGGCCACATCCAGAGGGTAGTGGTAAATGGCTCACAGTCCCAATGAACATCAGTGAACAGTGGTGTCCCCCAGGGACCCGTAGTGGGACCAATGTTATTTAATATCTTTATTAATGACATAGACAAAGGGATCAAGTGAACTTTCACCAAGTTCGCAGGTGACACCAAGCTGAGAGGTGTGTTTGACACATCTGAAGGACAGGATGCCATCCAGAGGGACCCGGACAGGCTCGAGGAGTGGGCCCATGGGAATCTCATAAGGTTTAACAAGACCAACCGCTCGTGCTGCATCTGTGTCAGGGCAATCCCCAGTGTCAATCTGGACTGGAGATGAACAGATTGAGAGCAGCCCTGCCAGGAGGTGCTGTGGGTGAGAGGCTGGAGGTGCCCCAGCCATGGGCACTCACAGCCCAAAAAGCCAAACATGTCCTGGGCTGCATCCAGAGCCCCATGGGCAGCAGGGGAAGGAGGGGATTCTGCCCCTCTGCTCCACTCTGGTGACACCCAGGTGGGTGAGCTCTGCATCCAGCTCTGGGGTCCCGGCACNGCATCCAGCTCTGGGGTCCCAGCACAGAAAGGACATGGAGCTGTTGGAGCAAGTCCAGAGGAGCATCACACAGATAATCAGAGGACTGGAGCACCTCTCCTGTGAGGAAAGGCTGAGAGAGTTGGGGTTGCTCTGCCTGAAGAAGAGAAGGCTACAGGGACATCTTATTGTGGCCTTTCAGTAATTAACAGGGGCCTATAAGAAAGATGAGGAGTTTTTAGCAGTGTCTGTTGCAATGGACCAATTACTGTAGACAAAAAGAGGATAGATTGAGAGTAGATGTAAGGAAGAATTTTTTTACAAGGAGAGTGGTCAGACACCGGAACAGGTTGCCTGAAGAGGTGATGGATACCCCATCCCTGGAAATATTCAAGGTCAGGTTGGACAAGGCCATGAGCAACTTGATCTGGTTGAAGACATCTCTGCTGCTTAGGTCATATATTAGCTGCATATGACCTACACAAGCCCCCACCCTATTCTCCTCCAAGCCATTAGCTGGGCATAAACACACCCAGCCTTTGCAAGACTTTCAGCTCAAAACAAAAGAAATCTGTGCTTCAGATTGTCTTTCATTTGCTACAGGTGAAATATTTTAATAACATTATTTTTGGTTCGTTTGTTTAGAAAGGTATATATCAACATGTCTTATCCAAGTGGTGGGAGTGATTGGAAGGTTCCTAATGAGATCTAAACTCTCACCTAGTCACAGGATCACAGAATCATAGAATAGTTTGGGTTGGAAGGCATCTTTGAAGATCATCTAGTTGCAAACATCCTTCCATGGGTGGGGACACCTTTCACCAGGTCAGGTTGCTCAAATCCTCATCCAATCTAGCCTTGAACACTGCCAGGGCATCCACTAGATGACCTTTAAAGGTCCCTTCCAACACAAACCATTCTATGATTCTGTGTTCTATTTACTTTCAGTCAAATAAAGGTTTTGAGAAATATCTCACCTCTGAGATATTTCTTTTTTTAAGATGAAAAGTTCTCCTTTGCTCAAGTTCTTTTCATGTGAAAACCATATTTCTCTTTGTCATGGATTTCTTTACACCTTTTCGGTTTCCAGCATATTCAATTTGGCAGTGAGAAAGGAACTGTGATCAGAATCCTTCAGGATTCATTAGTAAGATAGATTTATAAAGAGGTCTAACCATCTATTTTTCTTTATTCCTTTCATAATAATTCACAGGGTTGTGTTATGTTCTGATTCCTACTTTCAGATAACTATTGACACTGACTAAGGTTTTATTACTTATGCCAGAAACTCAATTAAACCCATATTTGTACATCTACTTAGTGGTTTTTTTAATTCTGTTAACCCTTTCCTATCCTACTTTTTCAACCCACAAACATCATGTATTTTTACAGTTCTTTTGCAGCCATTTTTGCCCTTTACTGTTAAAAATAACAATGCTGCACACTCTGCTGCTTCACTATACAAGGCCTTTTCCAAATCATTGACAAATAAATTGAACATCTTGGGTTCCAGTACTGAGCTTCTTTCTAGGTAACTTCTCTCCAAGTATTCCAAAATTCCCTCTTGTATCCTCTAACCAGTTTCTAGTTTAGAAGCACAGTAGCTACTGTTTCACAGACAGAAGAACAGATTCTGTCCTTACACTTTTCCCCACACCCATAATTAGGTGTTTGCTGTACAGAACTTTAAAAAAGGCAGAGTTACATTCAATAATAAAAAGGGGGACTGAGAGAATGGGTGACAAAGATTGGAGAATACTGCAAGGAGCACAATGTGTCCATATGAGACAGCAGGAGAGGAGGCTGATATGATCCTGCAGTTTGTCCTTAGGCAAATGTCCCACAGGTTTTAGTGGGTCTGGGTGCATTGCAACCCCAGAAAACTCAGCAGGATCAAACCCCAAAACTAGTCAGAAAACTGGAAGGAAAAATATCATGACACAGCATTCCAAAGTGTTTATGAAGAGACCACACTCCCAGCCCCCTTTACCGTGGGTATGGCTCATTCCTCTGCCAATAAAGCACGCAGTGGAAATTTCCACTGCAAGTTACAGCACATTTCCACCCTTTAACCCTACACACACTGAAGTTTTGCAATTCTTTATGGTAGTTGAAATGTATAACCTTTACTTTAGTAAAGATAACCAATCTGCTTTTTTTTTTTTAACCTAACCTAATCTAATCTTTCATGTTTGATCAAAAAAAATTTCATTTTTACAGTTCTAGTGAGAAACATGAGCATGTAATAATTTGAATGATGAGCAGATGTGTTACAAAATCATAAATATTTGTTTGAAGTTGAAATAATTTCATAAAAGTCAGCATTTTTGTGGATGAAATCAGTAGCTACAGGTATGGCAAATATGAGTATTTTTTGTTTTATATTTAATAGTTGTTAATATGTAATAAAATCTTTGTTTTATTCACAGCAAATCATTTTCATAATGAACATGCTGATTAGCAGGATGCTTTCTTCTTGGAAGCCAGCTCCTTTGCAGCTTGATGGGTAGAACTTTTTAACTTGTACAACTTAGTAGTGCCACCTAAATGCATGTCCATAAGCCTAAATTTGCATTTGTGAATCACTAAATAAGACCACTTTCTCATCCTAAAAAGATTATTATTTAAGGCACATAGGATGAAAAGAAGGTAGCAGATGGGAATAGAAGAAGCAAGGAGAAATAATCAGTAAAAGGGCAGGAAGCATTTCCAGGAAAATGTTTTTTAAGGAAAAATTTTGAGAAATAAGAGAACAAAAGATCTAGAATTGAGAATGGTAAGAAAAACAACAGTGTCTTAGAGCTGCTAAACATGAAGAAAAAATTATATATGGCTTGGACTTATGAGACAAGGGAAAAGGAAAGAGTGCTTGTTTTCAAGATACAGTGGAGAGATGATAAAACTTCCCAAGATTCCTTCATGTTTGCTTGTGTTTTTTTTCTCAATATTCTGCTATGAAAATTCCTGGACAAGCTGCATGCATGTCCCACACCATCCTGAAGGGCTTTCATGTTTTGACTGTTTCTTCCGTGACAGTGATTCTCTTGCTGCCTTCTTCTGCTGTGCTGCATAAACTCAGAACAGTAAGGGAGGAAGGAGAAAGTGGCAAGGATGGCCATGCAGGGCCTTACTGTTCCCAAACAAGAGCCTTTTCTCCTGGGAGTCTTTGATAGCAGGATTCATTTTGTTCAGATCTGAGGTGTGAAGACTTAACAAAGATTTGCCAACTGTCCGCCTGTCAGACATCACCAATTTGTCTTTCTTTTATCTGGACACTCGTGATAGTATTATGTCTCAGCCCAGTGTCATGCATTCAGTGCTTTTTAGTGGAAAACATCTGCAGTTTTCTGGCATTGTGGTCTCAATTTTGGTTGACCTTTGTAAGCCTTCTAAACTCCAGCTTTTCCAATTTTGTGCAAACCAGGAGATTTATATGTCTCCTTTCTTGTGTCACATATTTAAGCTGTCCACTGCTACTTCTACTTGTTTGACACCCGTTTTTCTTAACATTTTCAGCTATAGGTTTTGAGAGCAAGCCTCAGTAACACTGTGCTTTACCTACTGCGACATCGTTTGCTTGAACAGATCCTTTAAAAATGACACCAAAAGCCACGTTCCTGTCCCTCTATTTGACCATGATCTTCCCATATTCACAAACTTTCCACCTGCTATCTCATCAGATTAAAGTTTCTTGTCCAAATTTTCTACAATACTCCTTTATTTTTTCCCTAGCATGAAGGGATTTCCTTGTTTCCCCATGTCAAGAACAGCTTTCAGGCACCAGGAATTGAATGACCCAAGTATTTGAATCTCAAATCTTGCCCCCATTCTGTACTAGTGACCCATCTGTATTGTTGCTTACAAGTCTTCCAAACTGTGTCATCTACAGGTTTTAGAAATGATAATTTTAGCTTTCTTTCAGAGAACTGACTAACAGTACAGAGTCAGTTGCCATACAGAAAGGTCAGAAAGGGTACTCCAATCTTGGCATCTTAATAAAAAAAAGTCCCTTGTGTTGTCAGGCTTTATTTTCATCATATTTCTATTGACAGACATATTTTTAGTACCATTTAAAAGGTCTGTATTAATTCATTTGTATTAGTGATTGATTTTTTTAAGAATCAGTTTCAAAGTGGATAAATATGCAATTATCTAGACTGCCCACCTTTTAAATGCATGTTAAGCATTAGTTTTCTTTCCAGTTTTCTGGAACTTTTCCAGTTTTCCAACAGTTACTGAAAATCAACAGTTATGGTTCAGATAACTCTGAATTCTCTAGCTTGTTAAAACTTTAAATGCAAATTACATTGACCTGCTGACTTCTCCCCCCCTTCATTTGTAATATTCTTTCTTGGTTTTTGGATGGAAATTGTATAATTATCTTCCTGTAATAAATAAATACTCTTGGGTTTTTTTCTTCTGCAGATACAGCCCAGAAACAATAACGATATTCTGCTTTTTAGTAACATTTTACAATACCTGTGTGGCCATGGTCTATACCTAATGAACCTATTCATTATTCCTAATATATGAAAAATCTCATTTTTGTCCTTATCCATATAGACCATAGATTTCTTCTTTGAGTTGTTGATTTCTTTATCAACTTTATAAAGTTTCTAGATTTTTTTTTCTTGCTGACAGTTTTCTGCTTCTTCCATTTGTGTTTATATTTTTGTATATAGATACAGACGTATGCTCGGGTCATTGCTGCTGCCACATTTATCACCATATTCTTAACACAGAAAATGTCTTTGTTTTCCAAATTTTTCATGATATCCTGAAAATGCTTTCTACTACCATTCATATTTTTCTCCCAGGCAGCTGTTTCACTGATTTCTGGCAATACAAAATTATCCTTTAAAAAATGCTGATAGATGTGAAAATACATGCATATTTGTAACTTCAGTTTTCTTCTGTTTGACTATAAAATCTGCTCAAATTAGAGCTCCTTGCCACTTAACTAATGCTATTTTTTCTTTAAATGTCCAGGTCTTCTTTATCTGTGCAGTGTCTTTAGAGCTACAAATTTTAAATTGATAATTATTGTTATCACTAGTTCATTTGTGATATTTAGAAATTAAAAAGTTGGAAAAATAAACATAGATACATTCTGCTCATACTATGAGTGGGTATGCTCCATTACCTGCACTTAGATTTTATGCCATTATTTGTGTTTCTCAGGTTGGGTGACCTGTGATAAAACAGCTTTTCTAGCCTACACATCACAACCTGGTTCTTACAGTGTTATCTCGTGCTCACCAGTGTGATAGGTAACAAGCTCACACAGTATGTTGCTTTGTTTATCCTTTAGGACATTGATTTGTGAGCACTCAAGGACTATTTCTAATTTTCCAGTCATTTGTGGAAAAGCAATGCCATTTTTGATGTAGACTGAGACTCTCACATATTGCCCACTCAGTTCTTCCCAAGTAGTTAAGGCTGAGTGTGAAGTGGAAAGTTACAGGTATGCCTGAGAGTAAACCTTCCAAATTACTGGCTGAGGTCAGGCAAACTGTGAGCAGTATCCTAACAGTTCTTTCAAATGAGAGCAAACAAAGCTTCAGACCTTGTAAAATATTTAAAGCTGTGTGAAACTCAGCAGTTTTTGCTGGCAGGAGTTCTGACTTTAGTCTAGGCTGCAGTTTGCATAAGGTTTGCATACACTGAGAATTCAAACAAAATTGTAAGAGGAAACTCACCTAAAAGTATCATGGTTTTGATAAAAACTCAAAGCAAATAATCCTGATGACTTTCACTAAAAATCTGATTACGGTATAAAAATTATTCACACCTTAGTCTGGGTTTATCAGAATGTTTAGGGTTGCATTTTCCGTCTCACAGATGTAAGGCCACATTCAAGTTGTGTGGAAAACAGACGAATCCTAATGAATTGTACTCGTACAGAAAAATTCACAGCTCTGAAAATATCATTGTTATTTCTTCTGAAAACTCGGATTCACTGATCACCTCATAGTACCATTATGGAGATTCTTCTGTCTCGTATCAGCTCTTAGATGTCTAGGAAACAAAATTGTAGTATTAAATTATTGTAAAAGTGCATTCATCTGACTGTGCAAAGGAACAGAGAGAGGAATACCAGCTTCCTCTACCTCCTCAGTACAACACCTTTAAACTGGTGAAAAGGTTAAATTGAACTGTGTCTTCTGATTTCAGTTCAAAGAGTTTGATTTATTACAGTGACCATGGAGCATATAAGATCACTAAATTCAGCAATCTCAGAAACAAAATTAATTTAAGCTTTTTTGTCAGTTCTTAGAGGAGTATAGGGCTCTTTGTCATGTGCTTGCTTGTATTCTCAAACAAAGTTTGCACCCTGAGAGAAATGAAAATGCAGAAATGTGGAGGCACATACTGCATACAGCTCCTTTCTACATTATATTGAGCCAGGCTGCTCTGATTCAGTAAACTGGTTCAGCCTTAAAAGAGCTGCGTGTTTCAGAATGTCAAAATATAATCATTCTCCTCTTCATAATGAGAGGTGTAGGAGCAATACAGAATACCTACCCTGCCTGCTCCAGCTGGTGCCACAGACAAAACCGATTTCAGTGGGAGCACAGTCATAGAATGGCCTGGGTTGGAAGGGACCTTAAGGATCATCTTATTCCAACCCCCTGCCATGGGCAGGGACAACTTCCACTCGACCAGGTTGCTCAAAGCCCC
>VZRJ01007773.1:257628-321372 GCA_013397565.1 Ptilonorhynchus violaceus | reverse complement strand
ACTAAATTCAGCAATCTCAGAAACAAAATTAATTTAAGCTTTTTTGTCAGTTCTTAGAGGAGTATAGGGCTCTTTGTCATGTGCTTGCTTGTATTCTCAAACAAAGTTTGCACCCTGAGAGAAATGAAAATGCAGAAATGTGGAGGCACATACTGCATACAGCTCCTTTCTACATTATATTGAGCCAGGCTGCTCTGATTCAGTAAACTGGTTCAGCCTTAAAAGAGCTGCGTGTTTCAGAATGTCAAAATATAATCATTCTCCTCTTCATAATGAGAGGTGTAGGAGCAATACAGAATACCTACCCTGCCTGCTCCAGCTGGTGCCACAGACAAAACCGATTTCAGTGGGAGCACAGTCATAGAATGGCCTGGGTTGGAAGGGACCTTAAGGATCATCTTATTCCAACCCCCTGCCATGGGCAGGGACAACTTCCACTAGACCAGGTTGCTCAAAGCCCCATCCAATCTGGCCTTGAACACTTCCAGGAATAATGGGGTATTCACAACTTCTCTGGGCAACCTGTGCCAGTGCCTCACCACACTCCCAGTAAAGAATTTCTTCCTAGTAGCTAATCTAAACTTGCCCTATTTCAGTTTCAGGCCATTCCCCCTTGTCCTGTCACTCAACACCACTGTACAGTGTCCCTCTCCAGCTTTCCTGCAGGCCCCCTTTGAGTACTGAAAAGCAGCTCTAAGGTCTCCCCAAAGTCTTCTCTTCTCCAGGCTGAACCACCCCAACTCTCAGCCTGTGTTCATAGGAGAGGTGCTCCAGCTCCCTGATTATCTTTGTGGCCTCCTCTGGATTCACTCCAAGATGTCCATGTCCTCCGTATGTTGGAGACCGCAGATCTGGACACAGTACTCCAGGTGGGGTCTCACCAGAGTGGAGAAAAAGAGGATAATATGTCTTTTTAAACTAAAAAATAAATGTTGGCCTCTTTCAGCACAACTTTCCAGTGCTCAGACATTTTATAACATGTTCCTCTTTATGCACTTGAAACAATTCATCAACAGATACAAAATCTACTGCTTGCATATCTGAATGTTATCTTCTTTCTTGTATACCAGTAGAAGACAACTTTTAAAGGAATTTCAGCAGCGGTTATGGAGTGATCATGGTGCCTTCTTTTTCAGGCTGGAGATCTCTGTATAATGGGGGAATAGATACCAATCTGCTTTGGGTTTTGCAAATAAATTATGGCTAAGGCTCACTAGAAAAGCTCCAGCATGGCAGTAGCTTAGCAAAATGTCTGTTTCTGTATAGCAGATGAATTCTGCATTATTAAAATTTTTCACATAAATCAGGAAAATGTCTGTAACTTAGAGATTAAAACAGTGTTCCATTTATAAACCATCCTCAATTTCCTGAAGGAAAACTAAGTGGGAAATCCAGGTTGTTTTTCATACAAGATTGTGGTACTTCTTAACGTTGAGTGAAAGACACCTGACATGACGTTCGTCCCATCTGGAACCTATTAACATTAAAACAAACCATTTTCTGTCACTGAACAGCTAAAAATCCAGTCAGTTCCTCACTTCACTCATGATGTCTCTGCCCAGTTTACGTTCTCTAACTAATCTGGACTTCATCTGCAAATTTTAAAAGATATATGTGGAAGTTAGAATAACAACTGATTAATAGAATACTGCAAAAAAAAAGAACTTTGTCTAAAGGGAGAAGTTTACAGATTTCTAGCAGCTTGTGAGTTGGTTTTTAAAAGTTTTAAGATTCTAAGGGACAAGATTATTGTCAGATGAACAAGGAAAACCAGATGGATTGCAGTATCATAATTAGAAAGGCTCCTAAGAATCTTGTAATAATTGCAAAAGCCTTTAATTTTTGTAAGGCTTGAAACAGAGTATAAACGAAATACTTTATATATGTTCTCGAACTTTAAAATTTTTAAGTATTTTTTTTAAAAATTGTAATTAATGGTGTTGTAGAAGCCTGGAAGCTAAGGGGGGTAATATGTATACCTCAAACATATATCTCTGTTAGCTGGATAGCTGTGGAGCCAACCAAGGATTGTTGGTAAGAACATTTCATGAGAAGNCAAACGAGGCCGAGAAGTGGGAATGGACTGTAGGGGGGGATCAAGGCCACCCAAAACCCCCAAAGCCTCTGAGCCATTTCCAGAAAGGTCTGAAAGAATGAACTTCACATGAGAACTGATTGGCACAGAAAGAGAGGAACTCATCTCCAGGCTGGAGAAAACGTATCTATAAAAAGATACTCCTACCAATCCTGGAGGCATGTGGGCCCCAGGACCCTGGACATTCCATCAGCTGGATCAACACTGAGGCCAGGATTGGTCATCTCTCTTTTTCCCTTTCTTCCTTTTCTTCTCTCTCCTGCTCATTAATCCGTCTGTCTTTCTTTCCTTTCACCCTACCCTTTTGTTCAAACCCCACCTCTGTGTGCTTAGACAAGGAGATCAGGGACTGACTTATACCAATTTCCATGCCCACTGTGTAATTTACTAATAAAACTTCACAAGATTTTGCAGTACCTCTGACTTTTGTCATTCCTTTCTACCAGCAGCATCTACAAAACATGAGTACTCCCCTTTCCCTTAAGGGTGGGATGCCACAAATGGATGTCACTGTATTTAAATGGATATATTAAAATGGTATGCAATTCATGTCATCATCTTGGTATGTTTGTATTGATAGACTTAGTCTCTTAGACAAAAGACTGCAGAAGTGGCAGAAATATAAGCATAATTTATAAATAGGTATTATGACATTCAACAAAGCAAAACTCCTTTTTGCATGGGAATTTTAGAAGGCCCACCTTCTCAACATGCCTATTAAAATCAGGTACAAGTAAAATTGTCCTGTGAATACTGGCCACATGTTACCTGATTTTCTCCTTTCTGAGCTTTAAAGACCAAAGCACCAAAGAATTTTGTAACACTTCTTATACAAAGTGTTGAGATTTCTGTGTTTATCATAATTACTGTTGAAAGGATTTCCCTTCTCATCTCAAAAAATGTGGAACTGATCTTCACCAGATTCTTCATGATTCTGGTATCATTTCCCATGTGTGTCTGCTCAGTTGTGCCCTCTCACTCCATCCATGGTTCAGGGGTTCTAGCATCCATGATTGCATCCAGGAAAAGTCCCTTTTCTTCTCTTTTCCTGATGCCAGTGTATGGTTTGTTTTCCATACCACTTTAGCTGATTTAAGCTCCAGGTTGACCTTCTGCTCATTTGTGTATGTAGATAAGTACAGCTGTTATCTATCCACACAGCCAAGTTGTGTATTCCTCACACAAGGGTAGGAAAGAAGTAGTTGACTTTCATCTAAACTGAGAACAAACAGTTTAAATGTTCTTTTGGTCTGAGTGGGACCTTTAGTCAAAGATTTAAAAACAACCGGCTATAGAGCTCTTGTTTTAAATTGTGTAGACAAAATTATTTTGCAACCATTGTTGGAGCCAATAGTGTGTTTTTAAATTTGGGGAAAGAACAAACTGTACAAAAAGAAAACCAAATGTGCATATTTCTGATAGCAGGAAGAGCTGAAGTTGAAGGTTTTGACAGTGTAGTGGAAGTGGAGAAAACTATCTAGGGATGGAAAGATTGAAGATCATATGCTTACCTAGATGTCTTCTATCAGTATTTTAAAAGGAAACAATTCAGGAACAACTGAAGTCTGGGCAGTTAAGTTTTTTCACATGGGCTAAAGCTTATTAATATATAGTAGTGCTTGTGATAATTTATTTTCCTTTGTGGTATAACTTGTACTTTTTGACCTTGAAAAATTAAACATAATATTACTGTAAACAGAGTCAAGAAAACCAAACCAGGTTGTTAAATATGTGCATGAAGCATAGCAAAGAGTTAAAGTGAATCTCTCAAAACTGTTATAGACTCTACAGTTAACATATTTGAAGCACTATATGCATACAATTAGCTATGGTATGTATATCAGGGACAGGGACCAGGAGTTATATTGTCCCAGAAATATCATCTAGCTCAGAATAAAGCCCTTATGATTGGAATCCAGTAGGTCGTGACACTCTCAGGCAAGTTTTAACCCATTACTTGTGATTTTCGGGAATGGTACAGCCAAACTGGACTGAATCACATGCAACATACTCCTGGTACAAACACTGACTTCAAGAGTGAGTACAGTGGGAGCCCAAATAGTCATGTGATTTTAAAAAAAATTTAATCTAAAATGGATCTAAATAAAGAGCAGGCTGGAAATACCCAAGCTAATAAATACAACTTTAGAATTTTCAGTATCAAATACAACAGGCCGTAAAAGACCAAAATAAACAACTTGACCACATTGTAGCATTAGATGTTTAGCAAGTATATTTTTTGAAAATTTTTTATTAAATTTCAATGTGATGACATAAATTTTCCTTGATTTCAAATTCTTGCCTGTTTAAGGGGATGTAATATTGTGTTCTTCTTTGTATCCTTTACTTTCATACCCTCTCCTGGAAGAATTCAGGTGAATTGAACAAATGGAATAAAAAGCCTTTAAAAAGTTTTGAAGTAAAATCACAGTTCTGAAGAATCAAAGTGGAAAAAATACACTTAACAGTTAGACATAAAGAAGATGTAAAACTAAGTATGCATGTGTATTATGACTTTTGAACTTTCTATATATGTGAATTTCACTGGCTGTTGTAATAAACAAGAAGCTCAGTTTTTAGATGGATAAATGGATGTGACTTCACTAATTTGCAGAATTCTCCTAGCAATATACAGAATGTGTGAGGTATGAAAACTAGAAAATATAGCTGGTTCAAAAAACCTGCAAACTACTACTGTTTATGTTGCTCATTGTAGCAGAATGTAAGAAGTACTCGAAAGAAACTTTGATTCACAATTCTCAACTAATATTGGGGATTTGACAGAAAGAAATTAGATTTCTATCCAGTCACTCAGGATCTCATGGTTTGTCATTTTATGAAGCGTTTTAAGCAGTTAGAATTATCAACTTTCTTTCCTTCCCTCATTATTCTTTATATTGCTCTAAGCAACAAACCTGGTTACAACTTAGTCACAAGTGTCAGCAGAAAATTAAGTGACTCCTAAACCCTTGGAAGTATGAACTTTGGAACTCAAATTGATGAGGAAACCTAAAATTATAATGTCAATTACTTTACATCGTCCTATATTTCGGCTTTACACATCAGCTGTACTGGAGCTGTAATTCAGCAAAGAACTCAAGCAAAGTCTACTAGCAAGAAGAGTTAGAATCTGACATCTTTACTTGCACTGAATAATATCTTTCCTGTGCTATTTATTTTATGTATTCAGTATGAAAAATTAAAAGTCTGGCTAGACTAGAAATACTTTTGCATGGTTTAAGACTGCTGTATATTTATCCAAATGAATTGTGTTATTGTCTTTCAAAAAAACCTTGCACAGCCTATGCAAAGTGATATGTAATATAAACCTGTTGCATGCAGAATAAGAATATATATTTTCCATTTTATTTGGAAAAAAAAAAGAATGCCTGTAAGAGGTAAATATATGGCAACTAATCTTCAGTAATTTAATAATACAGACTGCTTCCATGTTTCGCTTTTGTGATCTGCATTCAGAAGGCATTTCATGTAAACTTATATATTTGAGGGTGAGAAGGGGAGTAAGTCTCAAATATTTACACCTATAAGATGTCCTGTGTTTAGTATTATTTGTGTAAGAAAGGCTTCTGTTACCATAAATTCTAAACCTGTATTATAAAAAGGAGAATACAGTCCCAGTAAACGAGAAAAATATTTTCATTCCACAATGAGATTATAGCTCTGATTAGTAGTATTAAAATTGACATTTGTAACACATCAAATTACATTTTTGCATTAGCCTGTATAAATAATATATTTTCATCAACTTTACATTTGCCTGCATGGCAGATGTGCTGATTATTCTGCACTTGTCTGGAAAACACTTCAGAAACTTGATAAGGAGCCAAAATCTGCATGGAGACAAGTAAATTGCCAATTGTAACATTTTTTGCCAGCAGCTTCCTTAGTCAAGCAAATCAAGTACCATTCTATCAGCACTAAAATCAGACAGCTTGAGACTCTGCTACCATTTTAAAACTTTCCCTTAGCAAAGATACTGCAGTGGAAAATCCCCAGCTCAGAGGTGGGGATAGAGAAAATGTAATCATTTACTCGTCACTATGTGTGCCTGTAACCAGGACCAGCTTCCCAGGTGTTCCAACCCCCTGTTACATTACTCAGGTGTGGAAAAGGATCAGAAATACATTAAATAGATTAGAAATGAGACTGTTTTTCATAAAAGCACATAACTACAGCACAATTACATTGTAATCCTCAACAACCAAGTTTTGCAAATTTTTGTGCAAGCAGGGGAATGATGATGTTATTGCATGTTCACCTTTCATTCTGCTCTCTGATGGAGCCTTTGGGCCCTCTGAAATAGCTGGGACAGAGCAAAAAAACTTTTGGACAACCATCACAGGTCAGGCCATAGCTGATCTCTGTGGCACATTACTGTGCCTATGAAGTCTAAATACTTGAAAGACCCATATGTTATCTACCTGCCCCCTGTTTCCAAGCATGTAGTTTCTACCTGGTGATGGTCTGTTAGTTCTCTAGGTCTCTGTGTTCTACTAAAATATTGATAACAACAAACAAAATGGGATCCTCGAGAGAAATATTTACATGTCATGGTCTCCATTATTTCCAGAATTAAATCCCAATATGTGTTGAGTGACATTTTGCCTCACTGGGTTTATCTTCACTGCAGAGTTCATTGGACTCAGTGTGAGTGTTGTTCCTGTCTTAAATCCATTCACTCAGAAACCCCAACTCTTCCTTCGGCTCACTCTGGGGTGAACTGGCCTACAGCTGAAACCAGCACAGCCCAACAGCTGCTAACACAGACATTCTCAGGAGGAGTTACCCATCCCATTGAACACTGCCAGGCCTTCATCAGTAAGGACACAGGGGATCTTCCATGGCTCTCTAGGAAAGATTGTGGTGAGTGAATCCCTGACGAAAACTCAGGGATTTGTTTCTAGAAGGATAACTTCTCTACAACAAACAGTAGTGCCAGCAGATGGAGTAACTCAAGGCTTCTGAAAATAGTCACAACCAAACTGAGATCCTGCAGCTTGAGTGATTGGAATTGCCAGTCTTCTCTGCTGGGCCACCAGAAACCGCCGCCTCTGTAGCAGGAATGTTGCTTGTTCCTGAATGAAATTGTGTTATTTGTTTCTTAGCTGTATCAATTCATAGGCCACTGCATTAAAGGCAACTATCACTGACTCAACTCTGCATTAATATGAGAGCTCTAGGCTCTGGCTGCCACATACAGGTACCAGTTGGTAGCTTCCTGCACAAGAATCGGGCTGCTGGAGGGGGATGTTAACCATGGCTGGTAAATCCCTCTGCAGTCATCTGCAGCACACATCTGAGCTAAACCCATCCCTGATTTCCATTTGTTGTGCAGCACTGTACTGACATTAAATCAGTTGTTCTGTGAAGCAGCTGTTCCATGAACAGATCAGCCAACACTGCGTCAGGAATGGGCCAAACTGAAGATGGAGATAACTTTGTCAGCCATCTTTGTTCATTGCTTTGGGATCTGAGGTAGACGAGCTAATGTGTGAAAATAAAGTCCTTCTTTTACTCACCCTTAATAAGACAGACATAGCAATTGTGTCTGTGATTGATCTTTTCAAAATACGGTCACTTTTAGCCACATGAATCTGCAGACTTGACTGCCATGCTGAAGATGATTTAAGAGCTAAAGAACTGCTGGGATTTCCACTTGTGCCATTTCAAGTTTTGCATACACATGGGTCCAGCTGGGATAAAGCCACTGGAAAATCAAAGTCATTAAGTTGGTTCTACAGAGCAGGTGCTTACCAGATAAACCTGTCCCATTACATGTTATGCAGATGCATTATGGAGGAAAAAGAAGTAAGAAAAGAGAACTATCTGTAAGCCTGACTTATTAACAGAAGCTGCTGTTAGCCATTTGTAAGTGGTTTATCCTATGGCAATTCCTTCCCAGCTTCCCAATCAACACAGCCTTATGTATGGTTAGGACTGTTTAATTAGTTAAAGGCACAGTGTGAAAAGGTGAGCAATAGAGAAGCTTCACACCTTTTGCTTCCTTTTCTGCTGCTACACGTTATGTATTAGGTCCTATAATCTATCACATAAGCCTGCCATTTTCTAGCAAGCAAAACTTTCCCAGGTTTCTCAGGCACAACCCAGAGAGTGGTCCTACATATGAAAAAAAAAAAAACCAGCCATACAGAAGTCAAATAGAAAAAAGAGAAGCTTTAGAAATGTTTTCTGAATTTAGCAGTACGCAGTAGAATGGCATGCATTTGAATTATGTATGTCCCCTGGAAGCCCTGTTATTCACTAGTAAAGTATGAAAGTATGGGAAATATCTAAGGCAGGCTGAACAATAAAAGAACCATTGCACATGAGAAGCATGAATACATAAATAACAAAATTGTTACAGAATCAATCATAGATATTTTCAATTTCTTTTAACTTTTAGTCAGAACTGGGCACATTTCTGTGGCTCTTTCATAGTTTATGCAAATGTTTAAGTTTTAGTGCAGAAATTGGCAGGTGCCAGAATAATTTTTATGACCATCATACACCATGGCTGGCTATATTATTATAATCATACCATAAGCATTTTGATTCTGTGAAGCTAACAAAGACTTTCCACCCTTTCTTAAAATGGCAGTTTGACTATGAAATAATGTAAAGAAGGTACATCAACAAAGATGGCATTTTAAGCTATATATTGCTATTTCAAATACATGGTTTGTGAATTATTTCATGTTTGCATCACACCTACCTCTTGGTTTATTTCTCCTTTGCCAAAACCTCCATGGAAACATTGTTTGTAACTGTAAATAGCATTATAAAACTCTCTTTTCACTTAGTCCTGGCTCTTTGTCTGGAGACAGATGAAGACTTCAGTGAATGAAGTGCTGAAGCAGATATCCAATTGACAAAAATTCCACACAGAGTGTGACATTGAGCAGTTTCAAGATGGTAAGATTTCCCAATGGAGTGCCAAGCCCCATGATGTCTTCAGCATGGCATGCAGGTGACACAACCACAAATATATTGCAAAGTCACAAAATAAGTCAGGTAAGATAAAACTAGTGCAGTTAGTGAAACTATAATAATTAGTTTAGGAATAGCATTACATAGATCAAATCCCTCATTTGCAACCACAAATTCATTAAGCTGAATATTTACTTAGATGCTGTAGTAACCTGTGCCTGATACTTGATATATGTGCTGACTTCACCAGCAAGCTTAATAAGGTAATAGCTAGCACCTTCTGACCTCCACAGTCAGAAAAACAGGCAATCCACTAATCCACTAATGTAAATTGCATATTGCTTCTCTGATCTGCTTAGCAACTCTCAGTCAGGTATTCCTGCACACTTCTAAATAAAGACTGTCTGTAACACAACCCCATGATCCATTACAAACCAATACTCATTTGTGAGCTATTAGTTAACAGATTAGATTTGTGTATATGTTTGAACAAGAACAACTGTCAAAGGACTTTGAATGAGTCAGCACTGAGTGTAATTTATGTGGTGCCTTCCTATTTTTAATCACACAAATCTAGATTTTTCAGTGTTTGAGGCAGCACAAATAATCCATTTTTCCTAATAATGTATATTCTGTCACAATATAGATGTATCATGAGTGTTTTGTTTCTTTGCTTCTCCGTCTTTGAGAACATGATTTATTAAAGGAAAACATGGTGTTACAGATATCCAGGACTTTGGGCACTGGGAGACTACAAATCAATACATTAAACCAGTAGAAGCTAGGAAGAGAACTGAGACTGCAAATTCCCACTTCTATGCAATAGAAAAGTAGTAAAAGAACATTATTAAAATAGAGGCTTTTTGAGTTAAATACATAGAGAGATCACGTATCCAAAGTTATGCAATAATCTTGTTGTGAAACAGTGGATCATCCTGAATTCAAACAAGACCTGCAAGAAGCAGAAGAAAGAAAATCTGGAATCAGTTTCTCTCTGTCAATCAAGCATTTACATTTGAAAAATGAGCAGTAGCCCAGAAAGAAATAGGAAAGCATTGGAGACCTTACCTTGGTGCTCTTTATGACTGACATTCTCTGGAGTATACAAAGACACTGGAACTACTGATATTATTAAGAGATATGTATGTGTATATGAAATTCACATTTACTAACCACTACAGAACTGAAATCTGTTTCATTAAAAAAGTGAGATATTCTTGATAAATTTATAATTGAGAATGATAATTTATATCCAGCCTCTTAGTTAAACTTCAGCAATACTGACAGGTATCATTGACTCCCTTTAGAAAAGAAGCACAAGAGAGAAGGAGAGTGTATCCTAAGGTTATTGGGTATGTCTGTGACTGTTTCTCCTGAAGAACCTAAATAGCGAGGTAATGATTATGACCTGATTGTTTGAGCTTGTACACACAAGACTCAGGAACAACCACAAAACCACAGATGAAATGAAAAGAGTAAATTTAGTTTTGTTACCTCACCAACCAGGGTATCCCCAGTGCAGGGCCCGGGCAGCACCTGGTTCCAGTGTCAGCATCGGTCTACACGATGGGATGTCCGGGATCCTGGGGCACATGTGGGGGTACCTTTACAGAGATAGGTTTCCCACCCTGGAGGTGAGTTTCTCTCTCTCTGTGCCAATCAGTTCTCACGTGCAGTTCATTCTTTCAGACCTTTCTGGAAATGGGTTGGAGGCTTTGGGGGTTTTGGGTGGTCTTGATCCCCCCTGCAGCCCATGCTCACTTCTCAGCCTCATTCCTGCTGTGCTGTGCTGGGTTGTGCTTATCTCCAGGAGCCAGGACAAGGATGTTTGTCCCAAAAAGCACTGCCCTACCTCTGTATGGCCCCTCCTCCTGCCATATCCTGTTCTTTCTCACTGCATGTTCTTACCAGCAATCCTTTGTTATTACCGACAATCCTTGTCTGTTACCCCATTACCTTGGTTGGGTCCACAGCCATCTGGCTGTTGGGGTTTGAGACATGCACATTATCCCCTTCTGGGCTTCTACAGCAACCATGCACCATTCTGGGTACTGTTGGTTTGACATAGCACTTGGTTGAAGAGCAGAAAATGTTAACTAACTTCAGACAAGCAAAACAGCATGAATGACTCAAAGTATGATTCTGGAGCCTCTGATTGTCATTTAAAAGTCAAGTACTGGCAAGCAATCAACCAACAATGGTTAAAGCTGTTCTACTTGATTGTAAAATTATTGAGATGTCTTTGGCTACAGTGAAACTACTGTATTAGATCACTTCCAAGGACTCTCCTAGAGGTGTAAGGCTCTTCTAATTGCTTTAGTCTCACCCACACAACATAGTGCCCTTGAATGCCTTTGGGTGAAATATTTCTTCCAAAAGCCATTGCATCATCTCAGCAAGGCCCTTAAATATCCATCTTGATCCCAATTCACGTGTACATTTGAAAGCTGATCTACTTTCTCATCATATACTGTCTCACTCCATTCATCTAGCAGGCTTACATAGCCAAAAGCAGGACTGGCTTCTCTGAGAGTTCAGACTTCTGCATTCTGCCCCATCTCAGTACTGTCTGTCATGGCAGCCCACATAAGGTAGGACACAACATCAGGAGTGAAAACCTCTATTATGCAATAACACACACTTTATTGATGAGACCTGAAAATCCTTACCATTATAAAGGACAAAGGATTGGGTTTTTTCCTCCTAATGCTGCCTAATGCTCCCAAAACAAGTAAAACAAGGACCAAAGATGAACATTCCCAGTGCTCTCACTTGAAGCTGGGCTCCAGAGAAGATAAAAGGCTGTCTGAAAGCAGCCCAGTTTGGGGAAAGCAGTGTCAGCAGCCTCTAGAAGAAAAATTACAAAAGTTAAAAACTCGATCAAGGATTTCACTTGGATTTCTCCCTTGCCCAGAACTCACGGTCCATGAGACTGTCAAACTGGGTCTACAAAGAAGTTTTGGATCATTCATTTCAGTCATCCCCAAGCCTTCACATGTCAATTGACTTTGGTTAGGAGAGACACAGCTCCCGGATTCCTCACAAGGCCACCACCATCTCTCAGCATGTGTCATTCTCAAATCTTTCATGTTGTTCTTCAGGAAGACACAGGCCAGTAAGGCACAGGCAAGTTTTTCAGAGCAAACAGAGTAGGTAAGAGAGTCCATGAATGCACTGGCTGAAGTGACTCTATGAATAGAAGAAAATAGATAGATAAAAGAGTCTGGGCATGGAGGTTTGCTCCATCTTGTAGCACCCGTGGAGGGAGGCATCACGTGGTGAATCCGTAGTTTATGAAACCACCGGTTGTGAGGCTGAAGTGCTGCTTCAGAGAGTACCCAAAGAGGAGCAGTGGCCTGGCTTGCAAGATGAACAGGACCGTGAAAGGGCACGCACAGAGCGTCTTCTGCCCAAGTTTATTATCCCTCCTTTAGCTCCACTGTCACAATGGACATGCCCATTTCCAGGGCAACCTGGAGGATAGGGGATACTTCCACCTAAAGTGTTTGAATAAAAACGTAAGAGGTTTTACACTCCCAGCTTCTTATTACCTCATCATTTTATTACTTTAATTCCTTTTATATAGTCTTATTTTATGTCTCTTTTATCTTTTTAGCCCCTGCCCCTAATATTATTCCTTCATTCTATCTAACTTTGGTATAAATATGGTTGTTTTGTCAAATACAAATAACTGCCATTTANATTTAATACAATTTAATACAATTTATTATATTATTATAATTTATTATAATGCCATTTATTATAATTGCATTAATATAGATCCTGAATTATTGTGAATGCTTACAGCTTTTCATATTTCACACTTCTTTATGTATAGAGATAAATATTTCGTAATTATACTTTTATGTAAATAATCAGAAAATCATCTGAATCTGGATCAGTCCTTGGAAGTGATCTAATACAAATCTAATACAGATGTAAACCACATTCATCTCTGGATCAATGAGATTTTTTAAAAGTGTATTTCTACATATTTAGCCTCATACTTGTCTTATTATTGTTTGGGTTGGGCTTTTTTGTTTGTTTTTTCTTTTTTTAATTGGATCCACCAGTCTGTTGTCTAGGAAAACAGATCCTTTGCAAATCTATGAAGTTTCTGCCCAGTTTTAACTCACCTTTTGTCTTCTCTGAGGTACACTCCCAAAACAAACCTGCTGGACTTTCAGCAGAAGATTGTGTGCTTTGATTAGCTAACAAATGTTGATTTAGGACCAAAGCTTCAGGAAATTATTTTTTAGATACTATTTAATGAAGTTTACATTAAAATGGACAGAAGAAGTACAGACTACAAATTGCTTTAAAAACTCTAGAGGAAAGATGTCTCATACTTGTATATCCTTCACTGCGGCAAGCATAATCTCTTCTCCAATTCCTAAAACTGAAGTACAAGCCAACTTATTCTAAATCAAGTAAGTGTGTCTGAATTTAATACTACGGAGCTCCTGACAAGAATAAAACTCACTAATCTTAGGGGTTTAATGACCAACAAATACCTTTTCATCTTGGGTCTCCTTAGGCTTTTTTTGTATCAGCTCACTGTAAATTCCAAGGCTGGGCACTAAATGGTTAATTATTCCTGCAAAGGGCAGTTTTAGTCAGACTTTCAGAATGTAAGGCTAGGATTTCAAAGGAGGCTAACCAAGTTAAGTACTCATCACCTAATGGATGTCAAAGGGTTTTAAATCCCTTAAGGATTCCTACAGGGAAAGGAGAAACAGTAGGTATTTTTAATACAACAGAAACAAGAAAAGTCTTGTTCTGGGTGGATTTACAAACACAAAATATTTATTAGTCACCAGAGGTAACGTTTTTGCCAAAAGTGCAGGAATAATAAATCTGATTTTTAAAATATTTTATTGGGGAATTAAGAAGTTAATTGTAGACAACAAGGAACTCTTCTGGATATCCTTAAAAATATTCATGTGAAAACAGTTTGAAATCTTTTAATTCAATAAATAAATGAAACAAAATGCACAATACTGCACAAAATTAGAACAGATCTTTCCTGACCTTTTGAAAACAAGGACAGAAGCATTCTGGAAGGCTGCAATACAGTCCCATCACAAATAAATTAAGACCACCTTTCCAGATTTACTCTTCTCCTTTCCCTTTTGATCTACAGAGGCATGCAAATGTCTTTAAAACTAAAACCAAAAAAAAGTTAAAAGGGAAAGGATCCTGAATGTACTTTTAAAAATCTGAGTATTTGAAGAGTCCCTTTTGGTTTTGGCAGTGATAGTTAGCAATGCTAGTTTGAATTCCCTGGCTCACACCACTTAGCAAAAAGCAACAGGCCATGCTACTTTATTGTCTGTTTGTGAAATTGCCAATTCTTTTATATTTTCTTGTGTTCTTGACTGTCCAGTTATTTGTGTTAGGACAAAAATGGTATAATTCCTATTTATAGGCAATCCGTTTTCAAGGGAAAGGAGGCAGTGGTTGATGAGATTACAGAACAGATGAAGCAGGCAATTTTGAAAGAAAATGCATTTGAAATGAAATGATTCTCTAGCTATGGAAAGATTTTTTACCATTAACAATGATGGAAGAGGAATATAGCTATAGATACAGGTTCTATCTGAGTGAACTGACACAATCTAGATACACCACAGCAAATTTTAGGCTAGCACTTCTGTATAATAAAAGCAGTTTAGCTGTATCATAGATCTTGTTGCCTTCTCACTGGAATATACTGGCAATATACTCCAACATTTCATATAGACACTCTCACAAAAGCTTCACAAAGCCAAGAAGCTGAATCTTGCACTGACTGTCAGAAGATGATGAAGATTCCTAAAACAGTAACAAGAAATCCTCAACACAAATTCCAATGTTAAAAAGATAATGAATAATGTGGCATAAAGAATAGTACAAAAGATACTTCTGGAATAAAAATGTCTAGCAGCTAACTGGAATGTGAATACAATTAGGGTTTTTAATATCCTAAAGGATGTAGCTTGAATGATTCCATGCCTGGAGTACTATAAGCTATTGTGCTTCCGATCATACAGCTGGTTCTGCTGCAATACCTTGACTTTGCCCATGTTGCCTCTGGTTAGCACTCCCTTGGACTGCCAGCTTTTGACTAATACTACGACAGATTGTGAGATACCAAATCCCTGTTTTTCTCAGAATTCATTGCACTGCTATCTTTAGCCTTCTGTGGATGAATAATTTCATGGGCTCACACTTTCACTGCTCACTGCAGCACAGCATGTGTGGCATTGGTTCTGAACAATCTTCTAGACTAACAGCTGTGACTTTTCCATAATGTAGCTGTGAACAGACAGCACATATTTAGAGCAGGTGCACTCTATAGATTGAGGTCTTTTTTTTAACTTAATCTTGTGTCCAGATGTGAAATGGATAGTCAAGCTTACTTCCTTTGAAGAAGTAAGCCTTTGAGTTCTGAGTACAGGTCTGCCTCAGAGAAGGAGAGGTGAAAAAAGTCAGAGAAGGACCCAGGCAAGAACAAGTTCACATTCTAGTTCTGGTGAGGAACCAGAGCTGTAGCCTCAAAAGAGGAAGAAGATGCACACCTAAAGAGACATAGTAAAGAGGTATGATTTATCTGAACTAGGGAGGTGAAGAAAGTACCTGCCCGTATTCTTATTAGGGTTTTGTATGTACTCTTTTCAAAGGGCTAGATATGACAGCCAGATAAACCTTTGGAAATTATAAAGTCCCATATATTTTTTGTGTAAGTCTTGCCAGTTGACGAGGTACTAATTCAGGGCTTTTATATTATGGAGCTCTGCTCTACAGTGTAGCAAAGTAGAAGTGGTCCCTAGTAGCTGGATTTCTAACCCTGCCCTTGACCTGGATCAGTTGCCTTGTAAGCCTCCCATTTTCATTAATTCACTATGTCTTGAATTGCCCTTTTTTTTAATTCCTCCAAATCCTTTATTTATTTCAGCACCTTCTTCCTTTTCCCCTACCCTTATGTGTGAATCACTTTTGAGGAGAATATTTGTGCAGATGATTTCCTCAGTTGTTTGCCTTCCTCTATCTCTTCCCAATCTACCTTGTTGTTTTATCCTTTTACCTAATTATTACCAGAGTATGTTCAGGTCTTCAGTAAAAGTCGCCTGACAAATGAAGTCAGGAAATAAGTATTAACAAAATCACAGTATCAGAAACCTCATGTTTTGATAGGAAGCAGAAACAGTTTCTTTGAGGAAAGATATGGTGTGACTAACATCTTACAGTTCTTAACAACATGTAGGAAAGTTATACAGCTTTCCAAATCAAAAGAAGTCCAATATTTCACAAAAGGATTCACACAAACCTAAATGCAGGACTTAAAAAAAGCCAGATCCTGCTTTAAGGTTGTTATTTTTAGACATATATGAGATAAATGGTCTGTCATTCTGTCCATAAAAGTAGCTTGAGTGAACTTCAGAGGAATGTGCAACCCCTAAATACCTCAGTTGGGTATTTCTTCCCACCTCTGGTAAATGCATCGGTGGTTCATGCATTTGGTCATGAGAATTTATCCCTTACTCATTTATCACGCTATATAACTGTTATTCCTATATATAGTACTGTTTACACACCTACTATTGTTTTGCTAAAAATATGTCATGCTGCAGAGTGTTCAAACTTCTCTTTGTCCATTCTGTAAATAATGTTTTGCTCAGTTTTAGGGTTTTTATTATGCAGTTTCAGGATAAGCAGCTGTTATCTGAGCTGGGGCTTGGTGCAGGAACACTCAGCTCTCTCTCACACACAGATGTAGTTATTCTCAGGACATACATCCCATTTGGTTGAACAGTAAATTGGTTTGTTGAATTGCTTCAATATAGTTGAGCAATAGTGTATAACACTGGCTAGCTTTCATTCCTTACTGGTTCTACACAACTAAAGTATCTCAAACTTCATTTTCAATGAAGTTAAGTACAGTTATAGAGAAACAAAAGTATGTAATTACCAATGTTCTAAGAGTATGGAAACACATTTTATTTTATAGGCCTGACACAAAGGGAGATATCTGTCCTTACATTTCCTGGGGAAAAAAACTCACAATAATGTATTTTACAATGCTGCCTTCTATCTTTTAGTATTTAACCTCAGTAGCTGTGGGTTTTATCATTTTCATTTCCCTGGCAATTTATGTCCAGTCATACTGAGGAATTCTGTGATCACTATTAAAGAACGAAACCTTTCTGAATTATAGTGAAATTTGTCATTATCCACTGTTCTTGTTATTATAATCTCCATGTAACCGAAGAGGAAACTGATAAAGCATCTGTGATTAAGAGAGACAAAACTACTTGAGTTTACCTGCTGAATTTGTTCCAAGGAGAACTTACATGCTTCTCTTTCTCCTTGATTTTCTTTTCACTTGCTGATCTCTTACACAAAAGCACAATCTCTCAATGCCCTCATTTTCCATGGTCACAGTGACTCACATCAGGCTTTTGACTTTAACCTTGCTTTTGATTCCAGCCCTTACTTTGTGCTTTAGCCTGCTTGGTGCTCTGATTTTATTGGAACAAAGGGCAATAAAAAGCCAGCAGCAGTAACTTAGTTTCTGTTTGTGTTTGTCTAATGATGAAAACCCCATCTGATAATAAGTTAATAGTTTCCACTGTAGCAACGCTAATTATAGTAATTTTAATATATTTTATGACCACTATCAGATAAAAACATATTCGTGCAGAACTGCTTCCTTTAGTTCTTGTTTACTCTAAAATACCCTGAGCTGGCATCTGTGAGTAGTTACTTGATCAACTATGTACATATACACACAAAGGTAAAGTAATATAAAGACGTTGACACTAAAAGCAAAACCAAAACAAATTATTCACTTATAGGGAGATTATGTCAGCACAGTAGCTTTTGTGAGGTTTGATGAAGTTTCTCTGCCCAGTAAAAGTTAGGTTATTAAGAGGAAGTTCAGGGCAACAAAATGCAGCCTTGCCCTGTCTGTATCAGCAAGGTCCACCAGCCACTTTAGGATGTGGGAAGTGACTTTCTTTCTCTCCTTCGTGCTGAACATTGAGAAATCATTCACAGACAGGCAGAGGAGCTGGGCTTGAAAACTGGCAGTCCTGTAGTACCCCTGGCAGCTGCATGATAGGGTCTGCAAAGGAAGGAAGCCTTCTTGCGTTGTATAGTGCCTTCCAGTGTGGGACGGCTGTGGCTGAAATTCCATTTTCTTCTTCTTGGACCTGCTCATTTGTTCACTGTACAAACTGCAGTAGCACACTCTTGAAATTGAGCCTAACCAGGAGGCAGATGGGCGAGATTTCAGTGTTTATCAGAAATGTGTGAAATATGACACTTGCATTCCACAGGGCTTGTTCAGGCTTTTTTTATAATTTCACTTTATGCAGGCTTAACAACCCAAGGTTTGCTTTGAGTATCAGCTTCAAATGAACTGCAAAGGGTTCAGACTCCAAAACATTAAAATACGAATTCCATATAAGGAAATCTAGTCCACAGGATAAGCCTGGGTAATTTAATGACAAAGGAAGTAATCAAAAAACAGTGACTGGATTGCATTCTAAAAGGACTAGACAATTAATCTCTATTTAAGCAAGATGAAAGAGTGATATAAATAAAACCTCATGTTTCATATCATAAAGCTCTCTGGTTGCCTGCTTTAAGGAATTAGAGTTTAGTAAGTTTAATAGGATTTATTGAGGGTTTGAACAGTCTCGTGTTGAAATCAAAAATATTTCCCTGACTTTGATAAAGCTTACATGGTTCTAGCTTTTAGGTAGGTGCCTCAGGTTCAAGTCAAAATTTCTGTGAAACATGTTGACTGTGTTACTGACAGACAATTCTCGCGCTTTAAAAGAATTACTAAGGAACCACCTTTGAAGTGCGAAGGTGGTTTGCCAACGCTCTTCCAGAAATACTGTTTCATTTAAGTGGCCATTTTGTTGTACTGTAGAATTAAAGCTTTGTTTTTACCCAGGTTTTGTAACATAGCATCAGATTTGGTCAGGGACACTGCATATTTTTGGTTTGATCATATCCAAGTTTGACTTAATCACAGCAGTTGAAAGAGACCTTATGGTTTTATTCCTCTCCCCATTCTTAGGTAAATGAGAATTAGTTGAAGAATGTGATTTCCTTTCCACCAGGGAAACAAAGCTACATTTAGCAATTTGAATAGTTATAATGATACAACTTTTGCAATCAGAAAAGGAATAAGGAATTTCCTCTGCATGTCTTCAAAAGCAAAAAAAAGTGAGAAGGGATTGTTCTGCATGTGCTAAAACACTAATAAGTCCTAACAGCTGAAGCAGCTTTTGCTATTCATTGATTTGCAGATTAATAGCTTATATTGCTAAAAGGGACCATTCTGAACATTTCATGACCTCCTGCATAGTGCAGGCAAAGAATTTCAGTTATTCTTGCCCTGTGCTCTGGGAAGTCACCGTACTTGCAAAGAACCAAAGGAAAACACATAAAAATGTAGCACTATGGAACCACAAAGGACCTGAATGATTCTCACAATTCAGTCATTTAATTTGCAAGTGTTTGAGAGATAAACCAAAGGATAATAAAATCTAGTTTTGCCTGAAGTCTGAAGTAATCATTGAAAGTGTCTGTTCTACTGCACAACAGTCTGCTGATAGCTCTTGGTAGCTGAGTTGCCAAATGGAAACCCTTTCAGGACCAAAACCGGCTCCAGTTGATGCCTCTTGGTAGCTGAGTTGCCAAACGGAGACCTTTCCCGGACCAGAAAGGGCTCCAGCCTTTTTTTTTTTTCCCCTCAACAAATACAAAGGGTGTAATTGTCTTCCAGATGATGGCTGGGAATCTTTTGGGATATCAGTCCCCTGACATAACAAAATAGTGAAATAGAAAACAGTTTTTTCTATCAAAGTCATCCATTTGCTCTTGTCCTGACAGATAACTGAGCTAATAGGGATCCTAATCTCCATACTTTTGTCCTTAAAATATCTGCATTTTCAAGAAATAATTGTATTCATTGCATAACTTAATCCATTATTAACCAGCATTATGTTTTGTGTCGCTAAACTGAATACTTTTGCCACTTAGCATTTACTTAAATGCTACACACATCTTGATGTCCTCAGCAAACCTACTGAGGGTGCACTCAATCCCACAGTTCATGCTGCCAACAAAGATGTTAAACAGTGCTGGTAGACTAAGAGAAGACACAAACCACTGGTAAAGAAGATGCAAACCTACTGCAAAGAGTGTAATGGTTTCAACTTAAGACACATCCTTGATAACATTCAATATTAAACATAAGCATCCTGTTAATCAGTGAATTTTCTGCCACTTGAAAGCAGCTTTACATTGCAATCAAAATTTTACAGATATTTGAAATATTATATGTATATAAATTACAGCATAAAAATGAGATTTAAATGTAAGTCTCATTGCTCGTTGTGCTTCTGTATTTGATTAGAGGTCTGATGATAACGAGCCCATTTCCTACCCCAGGGAGGAATGAGAGTTCAATCCCAACAGAGAAGAGAACGGAAACTCAGTGAAAAAGGAGTGTATTAAGACTCAGACACCAACAGAGAATACAGTTCTTGTTAATAGCAAGGCAAAAAAACCAATTATTCCTGAGTACAAGCAGGTCTTCCATAATAAGATTCAAGGACTTCAGCTTCTGTGCACTACTAGACTTAACACATTCATTTAGCTTTTGTTTTAATCAGTATTTTTGTTTTAATCAGTATTATCTTGTTTTCCTAATGTTTCTTGTGCATTCCTTTTCATTCTTTCAGTTCCATCTCTGGACTAGCTCCTGGAGAAATCTTTGAGGTGGTTGTCAACATGGCATGAGGTCAGCTGATAGAGCAGACAGAGGGCCTTTTCCAGTCCTCTCCTTCTCCTCAAGATCAAACAAGACAGTCCATGCTCTGATCCCGTCCTGCTGAGCACAGCACGAATTTTACGTCCTAGTTCTCCTTCAATTTTCAGTAATTACTGGAGGCAGGTTAATGAAAACCAAGCCTTTTGTACATAGCATTAAGTAATGTCAATGGTGTCCTAGCACACCTATTACACTGGAAAGTTGCCAGGATATTGAATGGAGCTAATTTTGTGTGTCACAGCAGAACTTGCAGTAAGTGACCACTGCACAGAAACACAATGCAGAAAGTTTACTCAGGAGCTTTGTCCAGGCACTCCCACACACACAGGCAGTCACACTCTCACCCCCTCCTCTCGATGCTGCCACACTTCCAGAATCTTCCAGAAATAAGACTGTGCCTGCCCAGAACTTCTGGAGGAGGTTCTGAGGGGCTTTCAGGAAGAACCAGGGCTCCAAAACCCCGATTTCTGGTGTGCACATGGGCCTCCAGCCCCAACAGACCAGGACTGCAACCCTGACCACAATCACCCACACACGGCTGGAGCCTTGGGTGGTGGTATCTTTCTATTTCTTCTCCTATCTCTCATTCTCTGCTTTTCTCTTTCTGATTTCCTCTCTTAAGGTGATCACACACTGCAGAACAGCCATACACCCCTTTTTTCCAGTTACAGTTTCAATGCAGTTGTTCATTGTTATATCAGTTATCTAGCATTGTTTTGCTTTAATCCACCCCAAAGGATCTGTTAACAATGAACCTGGTTGCCCTGCCTCAGAGGCAGATCCCAGCAATCACCCTCTCTGAGGTATGGTGTAGAAGTAGAGCAACAGGGCTCTTAATTTAGATGCCTCACTTGAGTGCCTAAAATTAGAAAGCTGTAGCTTCAGTAAACAGGGATTTGGATACAGAAAACAGTAATGTGTTTTCCTTGAGGTATTAACATATCTTAATGTATTAGTTAACAATTCTTTTCTTGATTTCTCTTTGAAACCCAGAAATGTCAGAAGGATTTTGGTAGGTTTTTACCGTGTTGAACGACTTGTTGAATACTCAGTCATGATGTACTCTTAAATGTTAAATCAAAATAAGTATTGTTGTCTTGCAAATTATCATAAGTGATTTAAAATAAAGGTCAAAATATTTCAAATTTAATCATAAAATTAGGCTCTGGAGTAAAAGTCGTTTTGTACATCTGTGTTTGGACTAACGATATTGCCCTTACATATTTTCAAATAAAGTTTTGCAAGTCTTTTGATTTAGTAGTGCACCATGTCCTCATTAAGAGCTTGTATACTCTACATATATTTTTTTAATATAAATAGAGCTAGTGTCGAATGAGTCAAAAATTGGCTGGTGCTGCTCAAAAATAGCTGTCTTTGGGAAATCACCAGTGAACACGTGTGGGTTTTCTAGAGATTGGAAGCCTGCAGCCGTTCTGCATTTACATCAACAGTGTACAGATGGCATAATGATTTTGGAGTGGGTTGCCTAGTTGGCTTTGTGACTCAGGCTTATTGAAAGAATAAATCCTTCAATAAGGAAATATGAAGTTAAAAATCTAGCAGTGAGAGAGTGTGCATCTGCACAGAGGGGAGAAATGTATTGGGTACAGCCCGAACTCTGGGAGGATTAGGTGTGCACTTCTCTGTGGCATTAAACCAGCCCTGCTCACCTGCCCTGCATGTTCAGAGGTTGTGCTAGAAGGAGCTACAGGTTGTGTCTGCTTGGATTTTTTTGCCATCAAAAAAGAGCACATGTGGGGTAGAGAGTGTGAAGAAAGGCATTTAAAGAACCATATCACCGTCAGGCACAGGCAACATGAGTTCACAGAGGGAAATTCACGTTCAATTAATTTGATATCTGTCTACAATAAGCAGTGGGATGAGCAGTTTCACAGTGTGCTGGGTGAAAAACTGGTTGAACGACAGGGCTCAAATGGGACTACACTAACTGGTGACCATTTAGCAGTGGTGTTTCTCAGAGCTCAATTCTAGGGTCAGTTCTGTTCAATGTATTTATCAGTGATCTGGATGCAGGAAGGTGAATGTACTTGTGCTGGTTTCAGCTGGGGTAGAGTTATTTCTTCACAGTGGCTGGTATGGGGCTGTGTTTTGGATTTGCACTGAACACAGTGATGATAATATAGAGATGTTTTTGTTACTGCTGAGCAGAGCTTACATAGAGCCAAGGCCTTTTCTGCTTTTGTACTGTGATGCTGGCAGGGAGGCTGGGGGTGTCTGGGACATTGGAAGGAGACACAGCCAGGACAGGTGACCCAACCTGGCCAAAGGGATATTCCAGACCATATGACATCATGCTCAGCATATGAACTGGGGGGGAAGAAGGAGAAGGAGGAAACACTTGGAATGATGGCATCTGTCTTACCAAGTCACTGCTACATTTGATGGGATCCTGCTCTCCTGGAGATGGCTGAACACTTGCCTGCCCATAGGAAGTGGTGACTTAATTCCTTGTTTTAGTTTGCTTTTGTGCATGGGTTTTGCTTTCTCTATTATACTCTTTTTGTCTCAACCCACAAGTTCTCTTGCTTTTACCCTTCTGATTCTCTCCCTGATCCTGCTGGTGAGGGACTGAGCAAGCATCTGCTTGGGGCTTGGCTGCTGGCTGGGGTTAAACCACGACAGCACTGTTACCAAGTTTGCTGATGATCCAAACTGGGAGGTTCTGTGGAAGTTCTTGAGGGACGAGGGGCCTTGCAGAAGGTTCTGAACAGATTGGAGCATTGGGCAGTCATTAATGGGATGAAGTTTAACAAGTCCGAATTCTGAATCCTGCACCTGGGATGAAGTAATGCCAGGCACAGGTGTAAAATGGGAGAGGAAAGGCTGGACACCTGCAGAGACCTGTCCAGGGGATTAAAAATCACTAAAATATGCTGCTGCACTAGGCCAAATTGAGCAGGGTGTTTGGATGGAAAATAAGTAAAGGACAATGAGTAAAGTACTAAGAAAAAGTAATTTTAAGTATTTATTCCTTGAAACCAGATGTGAGCTGTTATCAAAATTTCATGTCCATTCTTTTGTTGTTTAGATGTGGAGAACAGGAAACATCACAGTTGCAGGGTGTCATTACAGACTGTACTTGTTCATGAGGGTGGGGAGCAAGGTGATGGATATTGTGGTATGAATGATGTTCCCTTCCAAAATTTTAGTAAATGGAGAGTGCTCAGATCAAGGGATAGGTACATCTTGGTTGAGTGATTAATATATCTGTAAATTGAGTGTATTGTGCTTGTTTTATTCATATTAAATAAGGAATTCTCAGGTGTTATCTTTGGATAAATAAGAGTCATAGGAGTGCATCATACTGGCATTCCCAAAATCTGTGCTATCCTTGGAGGGTCTGTTTAATGACAGAAACAGGTCTGCAGGGAAGACTGTCAGCCCTGTCAATGACAGCAGGACGCATGCGGCATTTTCAGGACTTTGAAGACTAATTGCAAACACTTGGTTTAGTTTATTATAATTGAGTGCTCACAAAACTGTTAGACTCATAATTAAATTATCACGACTTCGATCTAGGGTTCATAGCTACTTTGCCTATAAAAGAATCTTGCACCATTTGGAGCTTGAATTAATAAGGAATTTATCTTGTGAACTAGCCAAGACTAGACCCAGATAACTCCTCTGCTTTTTACTTTTCTCTCCCTTAATGCAAAATTAATTTCATCATGATGTGATGAAAAACTACTTACAGAGAAGCTAATTATTGGTTAATTTCCATATTCATAGATAAAATGTCAAAAGAAATGATATATGTGCTTTATGATCTCCAAATTATTTTGCCTTTTTTTTACTTTTAGTTTACAGTTTCAGATGATGTTGTGCACTCACTTGGCTGTCACAGTGTATTAAAGATTTTGTTATTCAAAGGTGTTTAACAAGGAAAATGAGTACTGTATTAAGACAAGGGTATAAGAATGATGGTGCTGGGTTGCATCACAGGATCCTTTCTTCAGCAGTGGCCAGCAATGGATACTGAGGCTGAGAACAGGACAAGCTGATGTGATGCTTCCACAGAATATCCTCTCCTTCTCCAGAAGTTGTGGCTATGGATATCTGTTGATCCCACGAGTCTGTAAAGACTGTCACAGGCAGTTACAGGGGTTGATTCCAAACATCTATATCTGATGTCAGACAGTGCAGCTGGTTTCTCTGGAGAAATAGGCACAGCTTTGTGCCATTGCCTTTTCTGCAATGTTGACCATGGGCCACCTTCATTCGAAGGTGAATTCAAGTCTTGAGAGCTGTAATAGAAGTAGAAGCAATTCTCAGAGGAGTAACGACTGAAATTTTTTCAACAGTCTATCTCAGAAGATGACTGGAATATATGACAAAATTATAAAACAATGAACTGTTGTTCAGAATCTAGAATAAGACTGTTGCACATAGCAGTTACAAGGCAGTGTTCAACTTAAACTGAAAATTTGCAAAATAAAAACTTATGAACTTTGTGCAATACTGTGACTGCAGATGACAGTGATGACAGAATCCACACATCAAGTCAAGGATCTGTTAAGATTTAGACTGAGATAGTACATATAATTGGAGTTTACAAAAATACCCTGTACTAACAGTTAAGGCCGCGGGTTCTGCACCTCAAATGCCACATTCAATTTTGGGACTCTTGCTACAAGTTAATGAGGTGCTGGAGCATGTCCATAGAAGGAGGTTGTAGCCAGGTGGGGCTCAGCCTCTTCTCCCAGGTAACAAGCAACAGGAGAAGAGGAAATGGCCTCAAGTTGCTTCAGGAGAGGTTTAGATTGAATATTAAGAAAAATTGCTCCGCCATAAGGGTTGTCAGGCACTGGAATGGGCTGCCAAGGGAAGTCGTGGAATTACCATCCCTGAAGGTATTTGAAAGGCGTATAGATGTGGTGCTTGGGGACATGGTTTAGTGGGGGACTTTGCAGTGCTGGGTTAAGGGTTGGACTTTGATCTTGCAGGTCTTTTCCATTCTAAGAGTTTCTCTGATTCTGCTGCAGTAGGGTTAAACAGCACACTTCAGAAGTTATGCCAGAACACACTGGGGCTCTAATAAGGGAAAATCACTGAGCATCTGCATGCTCTTGGACTTCTTGCATCTTTTCTCTGTGAAACATCTGACACTGGCCATGTGGAGACACTAGATCAGACAAGACATACGATTCTGATGAACCTGCAGCAAATTCCTGCCTTGTTGTCTTGAACTGCTATGATTGCAGGCAGTCTGATACCAGGCCTGCAATACATAAAGGCCTGAAATCGCTCCCACTGGAAGAATTTGGGGCTGCTGCCATTTAAGAGAACGGCAGGAGGCACGGGCGAGGCTTTAGCACAGCGCGTCTGGAAGGACGGACCGCAAGATCTATTTTTGCTGACGCTGCACTTGGTTCACGTCAGCTTGGGAACAATCGCAGTGCTCGGCTGCGTGGCTTGATGTTTCATCTTCTTTTTGAAAACAAACACCCGACAAACCCCCACAGCAGGCACAGCGCCCAGCGGGAGCCCACCTGCGNGCCCCGCGGGCGAGGAGCCGGCCCCGGGCCCCATCCCCGAGCTGTCCCCGCCGGCCGCCGCCGCCGCTCCATCCTTCCCTGGCTCCGGGAAGCGCTGCCCGGAACGCCCGTCCCGGGGCCTCGCCGCCTGGTTTGAAGGCTGGCAGGTTTTTGGACCCAACTACGGCTCATATAACATACATTATTATCTGTCTGTCTGTCTATCTATCTATCTGTCTATCTACCTACCTCTCTACCTATCTATCTAAAAGGGTACTTATGCTGACCTCATAATGAGAAACGAGCCAATTCCTGCTTGCAAAGGGAATGTTTTATGTGCAGGCACGCGGTGCTCCTGTGCCGGCTGTGACCTCTCAGTCGGGCCCCGGCAAGGTGCGAAGGTGCCTGACGTCCCCAGGAGAAGCAGCTGGCCCGCGGGTCCCTGTGCTCTGCACCAAGCTGCTCACCTGCAAGAACAGACCGTCCCCAGGCCCAGCCGTGGCTCGTGTGGCAGCATGTTGGATCCCAAGGAGGAATGCTTTACAGGTAGGTTGTGTTAGCTAATATGTTTTGCATGTCTCTTGTGTCCTCCCGGGGATTTTTGGGAAATGGGATAAACACAAAGAATGTGTATAATGCAAATCCAATTTAGCATAATTCGCATAATTCGCATAATGCAAACCAAGAGCTTGGCTGGCTGGGCTTTTTTATTGCATGTTTTCGGTGGTAATCTGTTGGAAATCTCCAATTTGTATTTCACTTGAGGAAAGGACACTACCGGGTGTGTGTATGTGGTCTCTCCATGTTTCTGACAGTGTTAACTCCCCTGCCATTTGAGCTTTCTGCAGCTTTCCTAAATGCTGGGCCTGGCAATGGGTGGGAACAGCACTTGCATTCCTGGCCGTACCTGGGAGAACACTGGTTTTCCTGGCCATTCGTGCCCTGATGTGCCCTGCAGAGTGAGAGCAAAACTGTACTGCTCCAGCTCCTCAGATAGATGCCTGACTACAGAGAAGGACAACAAACCTCCTTTTTATTGAAGTAGTCATGAGTGCCATGAACTAAGAATGATTTGTCAGTATCATTAAAAACTGATGAGGATGCATAAAGAAACAAGTGCTAATATTAAGGACTTTTTGCAGATGATGCTAACAACCATTGTTTAACACACAGGTTGATGAATGAACCCAGATTACCAAGAGGAAGTGTGCACTTTCAAGGTCTAAACCTGATGTTACGACTGATACGTTTTAGAGCACCTGGGCTAATTTATCAGTTGATCAGCCTTTCAGTTTGTGCTTAATACTGAGCACACAGTCCAATTTACTTACTGAAATTTAATGATGTGTGAGTGTTGTTGGATCACGACCTTGTTGCACAAAACCCCTGAGTGTTACTTCTGTGCTACTTTGTAGGGATTTATGAAATTTAATGTTGGTACAATGCCCTGAAAATGATAATGCTTTATATGCCTATGACTTTTATTGCTATTGCATTGAATATTTCACAGGCTTTTATGATAGATTAAAAATTCTGAGCACGGGGATGTTGGAAGCTTCAGTGTTTCTAAAATAATTTTTGGTTACACTTTTTTGGCTGGTCTAATGACACAGTTACTTCTGGCTTTGTATCACTGCTAGAATTACACTGTAGTGATGAGACTCCCAAAATTATTTTCTTCACTCTAATGTTTGAAATAAAGCCAACTAGGTTTCATTTCTCACAGAAATTATGTTAAAGCATTGCTGAGAGAGGGTAATTTTTATTGCTGTTTTAATGCCTGTTTATGTTTTGCCCTTTTAAAGATGAGGACTATGCTCTACAGAGGTGAGTGGGTGTGACATATGGTGTATTTATAAACACTTCTGCAGGCTGCCAGCTGAGTTTCCATGGCTGAAGAGGAGTATGTTAAATTTTATGTCTCATGTCTCACATGGCATTCTACAAACCACAGTGGGAGCTAGGAGTATTGGATGGAATTTTTTGGCTAGAAGAACCCTTTCCACTCTGATCATATCTGTGTTTAGAATCTGTAGCATCGAGAAGAGTAACTTAAGAGAGGGTGACCACGTCTTAAAAAGTTAAGTCTGATTATGCAGGACTGTGCCTGCATGAAGAATTCTTGCTCTCCTAACTGGAGTCACTGATGACAAGGAAATTATTTATGTGGGTTATGAAGTATTTGTATAACAAAGAGTGTCCAATACTGGAGTCTCAACAATGCAGTAAAGCTGTCCTAGGAAAAATTCCTTCCGAAGTTTTATTTTGCAATAGGCAATTAGATGAACTTTCTTCTTTCTGAGTACAATGGAAGAGAAACTCACTTCTTTGACGATGTACTCTCTGCTGATCCAAACAGGGAGGTGTGAAGTTATTTATTAGTTGCCCAAACCGTATTTAAAGGATGCTGTCTGAACCCAAGATAAATGACATGCACTTTGTATTTAGGACAGAGTGTTTATACAGCACACAGTGCTGTGTCCAGCCGTCTCTTCATGGGCCACTGAAGTACAGTCACTTCTGCAGCGAGTGCAGCCAGTAGCCAAATGTTTGTGATATATGTTTAAGTTCTCTAGAAATAAAATTCACAAAAATGGGGTGGTTTTTTTTTCAAATAATAAAAGACTTTGTTCAAAATTTCATCTCAATATATTTGAAGTACTTTATTTTAAGAATATTGAAAATATTTTTCCCATAAAACACTTCAGCATGGTTTTGGACCAATTATTTAGAACAATTTCTATTGCACATATTTGGAAAATCTGGATTCATGAGAAATTGTTGCAAATTTATTGATTCACTGACATTCAGAAGAGTATTATAAAAGAAAAAATTTTATTAGCATACAAGTCTGAAATTATGACTAAGATATTGAACCTATATGTTCATGTATAGCAACATGCATCTCTGGTACCTCTGTGTATGGAAAACTCTTGCGATTAGCATTGGAGATTTGACCAGTTTAGAACTTAATTTGATTTATGACCCTGTTTTATATTCCCATTTTGTTTTAAGTGTTTACAGATGAAATAAAACCCGTTATGTACATATAATAGATATAGATGCAAATGAACTATCAAGCTTGTCTTACAATGTTTTAGCAAAAAAAAAAAAAGTAAATTTGCTTGAAAAATCTTGCAGTCTTGGCATTAAAACTGATCTTGACTTTTAAGTTGTGTTAGAAAGTATTGAATATGCTTCATAAGCAATAATCAAGGGGTAATAAACGAGAATCTGAAAGTTGGTTTCCATGTCCATATTTAAAGTCTTAAATCAGTGACCTGATTTTTCAAAGGTGCTGAGCAGCCACGTGTGTGAATTCCATCAGAACTCATCTCCCCAGCGCTTCCAGAAACACACCTGTTACTCAGGATCAGCAATGAGAAATTTTATAAACCCTTTCCCACACTTCTTTTCAGTCTATCCATTTTATTAAGTTGGGTGCATAAAAGCACTGTTCTAGGACATCTCCATTTTGCCTCATGTCATCTGCCTTATTTCAGTTTCGGCAGAGGAAGGCCTGGCTTATGTAGTGAGGTCACCGAGGGACCCAAAATGTTGGCTGGCAGCATTGGGGCACTTTCTCTTGGCTGTGAACAGACTCTATTTTATGTTGCAGAGTTAGGTGAGCATTTTTAAAACAGCAGCAGTGGTTTTCTTGCAGGTTTGGCAAATCCTGTTCTTAGCCAGAAGGTTTTTATTATTTTCCACCTCATTTTAGATAAAAATGGTCCATCACTGGAAATACTGACAGATGTCTTTTTGTATCAAAAGCCAGAAACAATATTTAAACATGAGCCCAATCTTAGAGAGCAAAGTATTTTGTTAATTTATTCTACTTCTTATTTTCACTATATGTATTTATCTTCTGTGTGTTGCAGTTCCGCTGTCTAAAGTATAGGTAGGTTTCTAAGTTTTTGCAGCAAATTGAACAAAAATTGGTTGTATAATTACATAGTTTAACTCTGATGCTCCTTGAAGCCATGTGTTAATGGACAGATCATCGTCTAGCATAGTGAATATAATTTCTTTTATTGAATGGGACTATGAAAATTTCTCAATCCATGTCTCCCACTTAAATGCTAGTCCATGGATGCTTTCTTTTTCTTCATATATATGTGAAGAATACCACAAAATACCACAAATTTTGTCTTGGTATTTTTTTCAGGTAATAGCTGTACACAGTATTCAATAGTGACAGAGTCGAAGTCTTCCCTTCTGTTTTTTTTTTCTTAGTATTTTAGTGATATAAAACTACCTTGGGGGATGGGGAAGTATCAACTAAAGTTACATTAAATCTACTTTTCTTCTTAACATCTTTCCAAATTACATATTCTCATTGAGCTAATTTAGATGTGGAACAAACAAAATGGCAGTGTACAAGAATTTTTTATTATTGATTTACTTTATTTGGTTTGAGTTCAGTGGGAACCAGCAATCTAAGCTGTAACATCAAAATACAGCAATGTTTCTGCTTTTATTTTTGCAAATTACATCAGTAACATGCAAAGCTATTGAAATTCATGCTATACTATATCAGAGCACAGAAACTTGCTAGTATTATGTCAGAGCCTTATCGTTTGATGGGCTAAAATTATAAGTTGATTCCAAATTTTCATGTAGTTTTTGTGTATTGTGTAACACTAGGATATTGTGAAGAAAAGCTGGATGCAGTTAAAGGTTTTGTTAGTCAGTGACATTATTTGGACATTACACAATTTTCAAGTATCTTATTCTTTGAGAAAAATGATTTTTGATTAAGAAGGGGTTTTTTTGTTTGTTTTGGAGGTTTTTTAAGTTTGTTTTTCCCTTTGTTTTGTTTGTTTTGTTTTGGTTTTTTCTACTGTTGTGGTATGTTGACCGTGGCTAGATGCCAGATGCCCACCAAAGCCACTCTTTCACTCCCCTCCTCAGCTGGACAGGGGAGACAAAATTATGGAAGGCTCATAGGTTGAAATAGGGACAGGGAGAGAACACTCAGCAATTACCATCACAGGCAAAACAGACTTGACTTGGGGAAATCAATTTAGTTTAATACCGATCAAATTAGAGTATGGTAATGAGAAATAAACCCAGATCTGAAAAAAAAGCCTCTTCCCACCCATTCCTCCCTTCTGCACAGCCTTAACTTCACTCCTGATTTCTCTACCTCCTCTTGCTGAGCAGAGCAGGGTGATGGGGAGTGGGGGCTGTGGTCAGTTCATCACATGTTGTTTCTGCCACTCCTTCCTCCTCACAGGAAGGACTCTTCACACGCGTCCCCTGCTCCAGTGTGGGGTCCTTCCCACAGGAGACAGTCCTCCATGAACTTCTTGAACTTGAGTCCCTTCCACAGGCTGTGGGTCTCCATGAATTGATCCAATGTGGGCCCCTTGCAGGGTCACAAGTCTGCCAGGGAACCTGCTCCAGCATTGGGTCCTCTCTTCATGAGGCCACAGGTCCTGCCAAGAGCCTGCAAGGGCTTCCCATAGGATCACAACCCCTTTCAGGCATCCCCCTGCTCCACTGTAGGCTCCTCCAGGGGCTGCAGGTGGATCTCTGCTCTCCTATTGACCTTCAAGGGCTTCAGGGGCACAGCTCCATCACCATTCACCTCCTCCCTATCCTCCTTTGCTGACCTTCATGTCTGCAGAGCTATTGCTCTCTCACATTTTCACTCCTCTCTCCTGGCCATAATTGCCTTTATGTAGTAGTTTTTTCCCGTTCTTAAATCCATTATCCCATAGGTGTTGCCACTGTTGCTGGTGGGCTCAGCCTTTTCCAGCAGCTGGTCAGTCTGTAGATATAAAAATGTAAAACTATTTGCTGTGAGTATGAATTAAAACATTTTCAGACTTTTGGCCAGTTTGGTAATGGTGAAGATGCAAAAGATTTATTTTTTTAAATCAAAAATATAAAAACTGTTTCAAAGTCAGAAATAAAAAACTTTTGTTGAGATCACAATTCCTATCTTGCCTTCTGAAATATTTGAGGAGTTTTTTTTGAGGGGTTATCACTTTGGGAGGAATAGAGCCACAGCATTGTCGCCACTTTTGACATGGTTTCAGGCAGGGAACCACCTGAAAATTAGAATCAGATAGGGGCTGATATTCTCTCCACTGTGTCCTCAAAGGTTAAAGATCATGTATCTGTGTTTAGGGCAAGGTAGAACAATAGTAAAAACAACTCTGTTCAAATTTCAAAACCATCATTGTCCCACTTATTTTTTAATGTATATATTTTGTGGAGTCTCAATAGCTTTAGAAAAAGCAATAGCAATGGAAGTGAAGAGTGGAATGTCACAGAAAAGGCAGAGGGACCCTTACATCTTATGGACAATGCTGGCTTTTGGGATACAAGCAAAGCTGGTAAAAGCAATTTTACATTATTTCTTGTATTTTATTCTGGCTAGTGCTTCTTAGGCACCAGCCAGCAATTACTTTTCCCAAAATGCCCTTTCATACAGAGCTTTATAAATGCAGTCTCCATCCTGTGCCCTGGGCACCTTCCATTTTGGGTGGCTCAGGTCTGAGCATATTTGATAGTGCTTCTGTGCAGGACAGGAGGCTGGAGCCAGGACACCACCCAGGTGAGATCTCAGAGAAAGGAACTGGATGTTTCTAATGCATCTCCCAGGCAAGGGCCTATTTTGATCTTTGAATACAGAAACATTAGGACAACAGATTTCTAATTCAACAGCTTCAGGGGAACTGTAGCAATGGAAAGACAGCCCAATCTGTGGTGATTATTCATGGGCAGACAGACAGGTTCTGTGTCTGGACTCTTGGCTGAGGATGATGGATTATTCCAGTCCCTGCAGCCAGAGGCAGCTCATTTGGCATTATTTTCTGGTAGCTTTTCCAACAGCCTCTTTTATCTGCAAGTGCTGAGCCGCCAACAACTGGAGTGGCCCAGTCTGAACCAGGCACTAGCCAGCCCGTGTCTCTCTGTGCCCTGGTGGTGATGATGAGGGGGGGTGGCCCCAGCCCACCCATTCCTATTCCTCTGCATCTGCCTGTGCCCGGCCTTGGCTGCTGCTGCTGCTGCCTATTGCTGGGACAGAGTCCGGCACTGCTCCCAGTGCTGCTCAGAGCAGAGGGTGCAGAAGTACTTCTCTTTCTCCCAGCACAGCCACCCACCCTGGCAGCAGCAGACTTAGTGCAGGAAGTGAAGGAGAGAAATGCAGAAGTACTGACCAGTGTTAAAATTATCACGTGGGCACGACTGTGGTAACTCCTTGATGGCCTTGTGTTGCATTCACAAGAAGTTCTGCGTGTCTTTTTCTGTGGGGATCAGCTGCAGCTATTTTGTGCTTCAGTATCTGAACAGTTGAAAATGTAATTGGGAATTCATGCTTAGGATACATATATAGTTAACACAAGTATATTTTTAAAATCCTGTTATGAATAGCCTGATTGAGGAGCGAATATCTTACTGATGAGCTTTGTGGAGTACTCTTCAGGAATTACAGAAAGGTTTTCTTGATTTGAGTAGAAGCATTATAGAGCTGTAAAAACTATAAATAACTGTGGCAGCCTCAGCAGCCTCTGACTAAACTTACAGGCAGCCCTTTGGCTCAAGAACGGTGGATGGGATATATCCTTTATATTTATTGCAATATAAAAATATGCATATTTATCTTCCAGAGATACCATTATACGGTAGCTTCGTGTGTTTCTGTTGGTAATGTTATGATGTTTTCTTCAGGAACTTCTGAGTTTTAAAATATTATTGGAATCTTCTTGCTGTTTAAAATGAAGTCAGCTTTCCTAATTCCTTCAAACCCCCTACAGCCTTTTAGCTCCAGCAAAAGTTAACTCTGTGATATAAAATCAATTCCTTTTTCACAGCAATTCACTCTTTGCTAATTCCATTCTTTGGAGTAGAAAATGTATCTTTAAAAATACTGCAAGCTTCTGAGCTTCGAGGAATACTGAGGAGAATATGAAGGTTTCTACAGTTACTCTTTATTGTATTTTTCCTTCATTCAATAAGAAAGCCAGTGTTGTTTGGTTTTTTTGCTTTTTAAGGGAATAGAAAAAAGCCCATTCTCTTCAAAAAATTGTATTTCCGTGAAATACTATTGTTTATGTGTGCCACTCCCCTCTAGTGAACAGAAGTGGAATTGCTCCATCTCAAGTCATGCCATGGACCCCCAGCTGCAACGAGATTGTGGAATTTCTTCAGCTTTCAATAACAGAGAGTTATCTTTTTTTCAGTGCAACAATGGGAACTTTTTTTCTGCTTTTTCTATTAAGGACCAAGTAGGCCTTCATTGCAAAGCATGCTAAGTTTGCTAAATCCTGTCCTTTGCTCACACATGATGCCCGAATAAATATAAAATTAACTTCAACAACAGAAAAACTGTATTAGTTATTGCTCCTGTGTCTGTATACCCCTGGGTTTGACCAATAGTTTCATGGTGCTTGCCCCTGCTTACATAGGTGAAGCATTTATTTTAACAATGTTTACTTTTTTCTTGATAGTTGAATATATTTTTGTGTAGTAATCTTAATCCCTCCATGATAGGTTGATATTTGCTTTATTAAACCTTTAAATAATTGATATCAATGCCAGAGTGGTTTGATCACAGATAGGTGTGCAGGTCTAGATAAAAATGTCTATCCACATATTTTCTCTAGGATGTGTTTGTTGAAGAGGTAACAGACGAAGACAGCGTTACAAAAATGTTGTGTATGTGGTCTGTCAAATGTCAGCTAACTAGACATCAAGTGTGAGACTTCTCTGGCCAGGGGCCAGTCAAATAGCTCAGCAGTCACCCTAGTCTGTACTTATCAGCCATGGGGAGAAACACATGCATTTAGTTTTCCACTCATCATCTAAAGTACACAGCTAAAATATGCTCATAGTCAGAAGCTGATTGTTTCTATTTATTGCACGCTACAGATGTGTCTGCTTCTTTTCTCATTAATTGTGCCATTTATTAGTATAGGAAATGTGTCATTAATCAGTGGTGCTGGTGAAAACAGCCTCTTCTTTTACACTGACAACCAAAGTTAGTCCACTAGAGTTGCACAGGCTGTGAAGGGCACAGGCTGTGAAGGGCACAGGCTATGAAGGTCACAGGCTAAACAAAGTAGCCTGAAGAAGCAGTATGAGCTGTAGAAGTAGTGAACCCTAAATCCACATACAATCTGATGTGAGGCAAATGTACGCAGAAAAATGTTTCATAGAAAAAAAGAGCATGGATCCAAAGGTTTTTTAGTCACGCCTAAGAAATGCAGAGGTATGCTGAGAGTAGAATTTGCCCTATAGAACTCCATATGTTTATGTATCATACTCACACACTAAAACTGACACTAGACACCCACCTACCTGAAGCCTAAAGAGTGGAATGTGTGAATGTATTTGAGAAGCCAAGTGTAACATATTTCCTCGTTTTTCTTCCTTTAGGGATATTTTACATTTCCCATCCTTGCACTTTTCTGCTACCCAAAGACGCAGTTCAGCCTTGTTCTTAAAGGATGACAGATGCTGTTTGTAAAGGCTAAAAACACTTTTTTTTTTTTTTTTTGACCTAAAGCAGTATTAAAAATATGAGGCTAAAACCCATGGCATCTAGTTAGGCAAAACTCAAATGCAGATGTGGGGGTTCTAGCTTTTGGTTTTGTTTGTTTGGTTTTTTTTTTAATTTATGTACTGTGCTGTACATCACTGCATGTCTGTATTTTATTCCTTTGTAGCAAGAGGATAAACTCCTATTTGTTATTACACAGCATTTTCAAAAGTCTGGTTGAGAAATACTATTACAGAATTGATTTTAAAAATTATCCCTTCTCTTTTCCAGAGAAATCAGTGCTTAACCAGCCAACATTTGTTTTTGAAAAGAAAGACCGTTCTTTGAAGGTAAAAAGCTTTTTTTTTTCTTTTTCATTATTGATAAAAATTGCTGAGAAGCAGGGATTCTATAGACAATTATCCTCACAGTAGTCTAAGAGTTTAGCCCCGGTTAAGACTTCTAATAAATGGTCTCAAAACAGAACAAGTAAGAATAGAAAACAGAAACAAGACTTAATGCATATATGCTGGATTGATATACTTTGTGTCTTGGTCTAGAAAATGACCGTTCTATTTTTCTTGACCTTTCCACACTTATTTTTTTCCAGCGGCCTGCAGAAGACCCAGTTTGCAAAGCTGAAAATGGTAATGACCAATTCATTGAAACAGCATAATATAACTATATATAATATAATATTCATCGGTCTGACTGCTGCCTGTGAAAACAGTGTTTGGACTCTTAATTTCTTTGAGCAGGGGCAAATCCCAGTTACCAGACTAAGATTTTGTGGGTTGTACAGCCACCTACTCTGTCCTAATGTATATGTCCCTGTCTTACCCCAAGGATTCTTCCATCTTATCACTCATATTTACCAGACAGACAAACTCCAGAAGCCCTGAAAATTGACCAAGCATATTAACCAGCTGTATGAAATCCTAGCTGCCCTTTTTTATTTGCTTAGGCAATGTTATAACACAGCTTCTCATTCTTAATGTCTTCTGAGCCTATGGGCCATGAACTGATTCTAAGTGCTTGCTTTAGGTTCCCTGAATTTGGTAGAAATACAGAGGACTCCCAGGGGCTTTGTGACAGGTGTTGACTGAGATTCCAAAGCCCTCTTGCTCTTAGGTACTGCCTTAGAGCTGTTCTGTAAGTCAGTCCTAGAATTTATTGTGTTCAGGTTTTAATTCTGTATTATAACATTATGCTGAAGCCTCCTGCCTACCTGTCCCTGCATAACATTATATTTTCTTTTCTCTAGATTTCATTAATGGTTCCAGAAAACGTGCAAGATCATCATCTTTTACTTTCCAGAAGTCTGACTCTCAGTCTAACACTGGTATGACATTTAGCTCCAATTGTGCTTTAATTACTGTAGTTCTATATTTTTATCTGATAAAGGAAATAATGAATTCTCCTGTCTAAGAAATGTTTCTGCATTGTATGCATGCTGCAAGTCATGAAAACTTAAATATTGATATAAACTTGCTGGTAATTTCCAATAAATACCTTTTAAGGTAAAAATATTTTTCCATACTTGTATAATATTACATGAAGTTGTGAAAAATTTATATATTTCGTATAATTTCCTTGAATTGCTCACACAGTCAAGGGAGGAGGAGGGCTGGAAAGGAATGATATTCCTTAGCTTCTGGAAGAGATCAGCGTTCCCTGGGCAATCCTCAAAAATATAAAGCACTTTCCAGAAGGGCCTCTCCTTCTGTCTAGCCAACAGCCGACTGGGAAGGCCCTTTAATGACTGTGTATTGCTTCCATGGGAAATGCACACAAATCACTGAGGCTACTGTGCAGAAGGACTGATCTGTATTTTACAATGTTTATTTAAGATGTGGATGGGACCAGAAAGGCACTTCTGAATTTAGGCATTAATATGTGTACAGAATTTATTTTTTTAATCTAGTCCTGTGGCATATCTGAATGTAGCTAAGAGGACTTAAGTTTGGTTTACTCTGAAAGTAAACTGGGTAGAAAGAAAATATGGTAGAAATTTTAGGGCATGCCTATACCAAAAAATAAAGCAGAGTGCAGGAGGAAGCTTGAGTGTTTGACCTCTTGCCTGCCCACGCTGTTGAAGTGATAGCTCACTGCCTGGTTCTGCTTTGAACCTCTCCACCTGGTGGTTTCCAGAACAGAACTGTTATACACAGGGGATTGGGTCTGTGCCTGAGCCAGGCTGTGCTGCTTGGCTTCAGACCTCCTGGGATCAGCAGCATAGACATAACCTAACCTGCTCCAGAAAGACGGTAGGTAGCAGATAATAATTTATTCTACTGTCAATGAAGGCATGACATCAACCTGGCTAACCCTAAAACTGATCTTTTATTCTCCAAACAGGTGATAATTTCAGTCTCTTATTCTTTTAGAAACAGCTCCCACACAGAAGAGAGGGAGATCCTCTTCCTTTAACATTCTTCCTACTTTCCCTCCTTCCCAGACAGGTAATCAAAAATAAACATTTATGTAGAAAAGCAGGTATTAGCTAAAATAAAGATGTGTACAGAAATGCTTTGTCTGCAGGATGGAGCTGAAGTGTGTTGTACTAGTCTGGTATTTAGGCAGGAGAAAGGAATGTTTTAGGAGGAGGACTGGCACTTCAATAAGAAATGTTTTTGGCATTTGGTGTTGGCGAATGCTCTGGACAGGGATGGAATCTTTGAATAATTTGAAAGTATGGATTCACAGAGTGTGACACAAATTTTACTTGAAAAAACAGAATTACATTAATAATTTGCCTGCAATTTAATGGGGATTGTTCCTATAGGAACATAATTTTCTATCCTAGGAGGCTGTTTCCCACCTAACCAATGACCCAGGGAATATCCTCACTCTTAGTACTATCAGGAACGATGGAGTGGTCTTGAATCCCAGTTTATGTCTCTTACCAGAGGCAGTCCTTGACAGACGCTTGCATAAAGGATTTCTAAACAATGTTAAGAGTTCGCAGCATTGTAATAACAACAAAACACACTCTTTCTGCAATGAAAAAGTTGTGATTGTATGTAGTGTATCAGTCGTGCCATTTTACAGGATGTGGTACATCTGTGGCATCCCATTAAGGGGAAGGGAGCATCCAAGATTAGTAGATGCTAATGGTTCAAAGGAACAACAAAAGTCAGAGGTTCTGCAAAAGCTTTTAAAGTTTTATTAGTAAATTAAACACTTGGCATGAAAATTGGTATCAGTTCCTGATCTCCTGCTATACTCACATGGAGGTGGGTTTTGGATGAAGGGGTAAGGTGAAAGGGAAGAGAGAGATGAATTAAACAGGGGGAGAGGGAAAGTAAGAAAGAGAGAAAAAGATCACTAGTCCTGGTTCCAGCATCAGCATCGGTCCAGACAATGGGATGTCCAGAATCCTGGGGCATGCACCCAGGCTTCATGGAGGTAACTTTATATAGAAAGGTTTCCCCACCCTGGAGATAAGTTTCTCTCTTTCTTTGAAAATCAGTTTTCTTGCGCAGTTCCTTTTCTCTGGAAATGGGTTGGAGGCTTCAGAGGCCTTGGGTGGTCTTGTTCCCTCTGCAGTCCATGCCCACTTCTCAGCCTCATTCCTGTGCTTACGCTGTGCTGGGCTGTGCATATCTCCTGGAGCCAGAACAAGGACATTTGTCCTGGAAAAGTGCTGCCCTTCCTCTGTATGGCCCCTTCTCCTGCCACATCCTGCACTTTCTCACAGTGTTACTACCAGCAGTCCTTGGTTGGCTCCACAGCCATCTGGAGATCAGTGACATACACATTACCCCCCTTATCTTCTAGGCTTCTATAACATGGTTGCCATCACGTTCTCACTGGTGCTTGATATCTTTATTAAAACAGTGAAAGCATGAATAGTGCACTGCTATCATTATAGGAAGTTATGAAGGTCTTTTGAGCAGATCAGTACATTTATTTATTTATTCCCATGTACTTGGGCCTCACTTAATCATCTTGAAAACGCCTAAAACTCGACCAGATAGCACTGTCATTTCAATGACTTCTAAAAAACCCCTAGTTTTCAAGGCTGAAGAAGGATTTTGCGTTTAAAACATCCATTAATATCCAAAAGACTCTGACATAGCCAGAAAACCTCTGGTGCTTTTGTCCCAAATTCTACCCACCTGTAAAAACTGAGACAGTAACACTTACCTTGGAGATCTTTTTCAGAGTGATATGCTGGAATATTGCTCGGGTACTACCAAAATAGGGAGGGGTTACAGAAATATGAATTAATGATTAAAATTTGGTTTTACTCATGATTCAATTTTTTGAAAGAAAACTCCTTTTCTGTAGTGAAGAAGAATAACATATTCATGACTTCAGCTCTTCTGCAAAGAAATCCTGACCTCATCAAAAGTACAAGAGAAGGTAACTGTCATTGTAATATTTATTCACTGTAGTTCCACAGAGACATTAAGAGATACAGAAGACATAAAAATGACAGCTCTTTTCCATGCTGAGTGATAGGCTAGGTATCTTTATGCAGTTCATAAATTATTTGTTTGACAGTCTAAATGTCCTGTGAACTTTGGTCTGAGCATCTGCTCTGGCTACTTATTGCCTGAGTGGACCGAATATAACCTGCATGGTGAAACTTCGCATTTCTAACTGAGTACCTCTGCTCTTGGAGAAGGCAGTGAAGAAACCTCTTGGCATCTGCAGATGCAAAATTAAATCTGAAATGCCAGAAGACAGATCTAAAACAAAGCTGTAAACATAAGTATAAAGATATACTTAAATGTATAAATACAAATGTATTTTATAAATACAAATAAGTATGTTTAAGTATATAATAATAAATATATAACATGCTACTTTTTTTATCCTGATACGGTAACGTTGGTTTTGCTGCAGAATTGTGTATTTTAGAAACCACTACAATTTTTCAGAATACGTAGCAAGTAAACAACAATAAATGTTATTTAAAAATGTTTTGAAATTTTCAGTTAAAGAGGCAAGATATATAGGTATGAATCAGATGTGGAGAAAAAATATCTGTTTAAATATTTTGTCTTTGTATTTTGCAAGGATCCTTGTCACCAAGTCAATTGTGGAATGTCATTAGACCTGCCACTTTACAGGCCCCACAAGCCCCGACCTGTCCTGAAATTCCTGTAGTATCTCTAGTGACTAAGAAAGAAGCATGTGTTCAGGTAAAAAGAAAAATAATTTTACTGGAGCTCAAATTAAGAAAAAAAACCAACCAAACAAAAAAACCCAAAACAACCAAAACCAAACACCAAGCAAAACAGTGCTGTCTTAAAGCAATTAATTATTCCACTGCATGATTTTCAAGAAAGTTCCCATATGAGTTTCAGTAGAATTGATGGATCACTGACGTGATGTGAAATCTTAAACTCATGCTGACTGTGTTTGAAGTCATCTCTTCTCTGAAGGCTGTCTCACCTTTCTGATATCAGGGTTCTGTGGGCAACTCAGCTTTGGGTCTTTTGGATTTTGTTTATTTAGAAAGTGAGATTTTAGTATTTTAATTGAGGACACTGGCTTAGTACACAGCTGGAGGAAGCTCTGCCAACTACCACATCTATATCTATAAGTATCTATATCTGTCTCTCTATCTATACCTCAGTGACTCTGGATTCTAGCAGGTCTGTTAATAGCAGAAAATATACTAGCTCTAATTAATCCATTTGATTTTATTATTCCTAGCTATCTGAAGACAGCTCTTATTCATCAGCCGAGAATTCTGTAAATTTTAAAACAGCAGTGAGGTCATCTACTACCATGAGTCTTTCCAGCTCTCAAACAACACAGTAAGATTTTATTTATTATATTTTTACATTATTTTGTCACTTGGTTGATGGCATGCCCTTTTGTCTGGCATGTCTAACATGATATTAAGCCCATGCTGTCTGCACCCATACAGGGCTCCTTGATATTTGCATTTGGCACCAAGATTTGTGTGTGTTGACATGAGCTTTGTATGCCATAAAAAATGGACTCCTAACTGGAATTAATCTCTGTGGGACAAGTGGTTTCTCACTAGAAACAACCAATCCAAACTATTTTGGTTTGCCATCTCTTTTTTGATTGCAAATCTGCTGCATCTCATAAAAAGATGCAGAGAAACTCAGGGAATTTCATTCTTTTGAGGAATTACCAAAATATGTCAGTGTATTGGACACAAGAGGCATGAAGAAAAAAATTGATTGGAAGACCAGGTGAATGCTGCAGTTGATGATTTACTTCCATTCATACCCCAGAATTTCTGGCACGAAGAGCTATCTAGTGTGACTGCTGTAGGCCGGCATTTCTGTGCAGCACAGACTTCACAATTTCTGTGTGATGAAGTTGACTTCCTTGGACTAGCATGTTTCTCATCCTCTTGACACTGTATGTGATGGAAAGAGCCATATTCTTGGAGATTAATTGGCTTCTGACTAAAACCTTGGAAAGCTTGTGTCATAAGTGACAGAATTACAATCCTGGGAAAACACAGGTTTCTGGTCATGCATTCGGCTTTGCACTAGGTTTTGCTTGGGAAACTGAAAGGGTTCAAGGCCAGCACTGAGAAGAGTTCATATTGATGCAAAAGTAGGCTATTACCTCTCTCTCTGGAGACTGACTCATGAGAATGTTAGGTCTGTGCTTAGCCAGCTTAATGTTGGCAGTTTATCTTGTGGTATTAATACTGCTTGCTGATGGCTGATGACGGTTATTTACCTGGAAGTTGTGAGCATCGGGAATACACCTGGTATCTGTTGAGAGAATGGCTTTTCAAAATTTCTAGGGCCACAGATAACAGATTTGTAATGTTGCCTGATTCCCCATCCTACCCAAAGAGATTGTAGAATATGTCAGTTGCAGAGGAGTTTGTGCCACTCTCTACAGAGCTGGGTGGGCCACAGATAAAGGCCGGGATGCACAGTGCCAGGGTTCTGAGAAGGTAAGGGATGTTTAGATGCTCTAGGAACTTAGATTCTTAATCCTTATCAACAAAAAGAGCATCACTAGAGAGCAGACACCCACGGTGATTTTGGAAGAACCAGCCTTTTCTATTACAGTTAACTGTGATGATGCCCTGTGAGGACATGTAGTCACACAGCACACTGGATTTTTAGCAGAATCAGAATGATGGTAATGCACATACTGGAAAAGCTATCAAGATCAGTTGGTATTGATACTTTAAATTTACTTACCTTCTGTCACCTGCACAGTATCTAGGAAAAGATTGGTGAGTGAATTTATCTTGTGAAGTAGATGGAGAAATGCAATTCAGTGTTTCAGCGCTGACAAGTTAAAGGTGCTTATGGTATTTCTTTCCCATTTCTTTTTTTGCCACAAACACCCTGCTTGGGGTGCTTGTGGCTCATTAATTCTGTGTATCACAGTTGTGGGAAATGTTGGTTTATTTGACAGTTGGAAACTAATTTAAATATAACCAGGTGCTTACTGCTCTTCTGAGACTGCAGGAGGGTGTAATTGCCATTCTTCTGATCCACATTAAGTGACTGATGCTTTAAAGTACTTAGGTAAAATCTGTATGGCATAGCTGTTTTCTCACAAATAATAAACAAACCACTTCACTAAACTCTGCATACATGCTGAACAGTAGTGAACATTACAGCCAGACCTGCTCATTGCTAAGAAAACAAATTGTTAGATTTGTTTTTAATTTTGAATCAAGGCATAACTGGTTTTTTTATTTATTTATTTGTTTATAAAATAAAATGCGGAGAGATGCAACAGCAGGGATTGCTTTTGCCTGCATACATCTCTCTGCTTTCCCTCCTCTTCCACTTCTTCATCTCTCCACCATATGATTCTGTGAAGAGACAAGTGAAAATATCTTGTTACCCCTCTGCAGTTTCTGCAGGTTTCCATGTCCCAGGAAACCACCAACAGTTTCATTTCCTTGGCTGGCTGTAGTAATGAACTGAAAAGGAGAAATCTGGAGTTTCTCAATTCTGATTAAAAGCTTGGAAAGCTTGCCTCTTAAGTGACAGAAATACAACGGTGGGAAAACATGGGCTTGCAGTCACGTATTCAACTTTGCACAAGGATTTGCTTGGAAAACTCAAAGGGTTCAAGGCCAGCACTGAAACTGGCAGCTACTCAGACCTTTATGGATATTCTGAGAAGGGCAATACCTGGATCTATTCCCTTTCCATAATCCCATACCAGTATCTTATCCATATTTCTTCTCCCATTTTTCCTTGTTAGTGATCATTCCCTGAAATCAGTGACTGTGTTTTGTATCTCCATGACAATGCCATCCCTGGTGCACTTTGTTCTTGCCATGTAGCAACATAAGGGTATTGAAGTTTTAATAAAATTTTAAGTGTGGCACTAAAGTTAACTTTCTCTTAAAAGAAAGATCCTGCAGTGATTAATTTTTCTTACATTTCTGAACATAATCAAAATAATTTCCCACATTTTTTTTCCTGGAAACAAGCCTCTAATTCCTGGTTTTTAGCTCTTTTGGTGTGCTGTCCTTAAGAAGTTGCTATTGAAGCAGCCTAGAAGTAGCAGATGAAACGTCAGTATGGAAATTGATCACAGTTCAGTGAATTTTAGTGAGGGGTATGTTTAAGGATAAAAAACTCATTAACACACTTCAGATTCCCTGTTCATGGCCAAAAACATGCGTAGAAGCTTTCAAGGTTGAAAAGACAAGTATTTTCTGATTTCTCTTATTTCCTCTTAGTCTTAGCAACACATAAGCATGAGAATGTTGAGGAATATTTTTCTCATTAAGTGTAAAATTGAGATAGGTAGTACTTGGTAAGCCCTTCATCCTTGAAGAGATTTCAAGCACACTGTAGTTACGAACACAGAAACTATGTTTTAGAGGCAGTCCTCAGTTCTACCAACAAACCCAGCTAATTAACATGAATATCCTTGGCATGACACGTGCTATGTTAAGCCCTTCCAAGGGTGATAAATAATGTGACAGAGAAGTAAGTGGTGCTGAAGTATGCAGTTTCTGACACAGTATCAGGTTGCTTTCCTGCAAAGTCATCCTTCTGGAACAGAAAGTGACAAGAACTTGGATGATTTTGCCTATGCCAGCAGGATTAAGCTCTACAGAAAGCATAAACAACATATAAACCTTTCATAAAAAAGCCACAAAGAAACCAAAACCAAAACCAAAACCAAACCCACAGCAGAAACAACTTCCACATAAAGGAGTTTACAAGGACTTTTCCAGTGACTTTTACAAAAAATGGACCCTGTTAATTTAAAGTGACTATGTAATCAGCAGTTCAAATCACAACTCTACTTATATTAGAATACTCGTGAATGTCATCTCCAAACCATAATTGGCCAGTACTAAAGGATTGCAAGTATTTAGTTTTCTTCTCATTTTAAGTATATCTATGGAACACGTAATGGAAAAATGGAAATACTTTTCTCTCCTGTTTTAGTGATACCTCATCTTAAGCCACCTGCTATCATACTTTACATTTCTGAAGTATTTCTGTGTGTATGAGGACACACTGCCTCCCTGCCCTTCCAAGATGTCAGGTGGATGACCAAGGAGTGCCTGTAAGGCACCAGGGTGTGCATTATTCTGCAGGGTACCAGAGCTGCACCAGCCTGGAAGGATAACTGTTAACTGCTGGTAGTTGTTTGGAAGACCAAAAGGAAATGGGGAAACAAAAGTAACTCATTAAAATTTCTGGAGTAAGACACTTACCTGAGGAGGAACAGGCACGTTATTTTGCTTCCTTTTCTTTGGTTTTAAGGAACACCCTCAATAATCTTAATGAAATACAGTGTGATACTCTCCGTTCCTTTTGTGAAATGTTACATGGAGAATATTCTCAGATTCTCTTACAGAGTTTGTCTGATTACTTTTGTGGTCACTTTTTCTGTTTTTCTTTAATGTTAGGTGTGGTGAATCTTTAAAAGGCCTTAAATAGTTCTAAATCTCGTTCTTAGGCTGTTTTGTTCCCACAGAAGTCAGTTGCTCAGAGAAAGAAGTGAACAAAAGAGCAGCAATTCTGACTTTGTGTTTGGGGAAAACATGGTCGAAAGAGTTTTGGTCGGATCTATAAATGCTGGCAGACTTTTTATCAAGGTTAGTGTACTTAAGAGTATATTTTTTTTTTTTTCAGATATTGATTCTTTTTAGCTCCTCCTTTTAAAGATGGGAGTAAATACAGTTCCAATGACTCTCAACGAGAAAACATCTAAGAATGTGATGTTGGAGGGGTAGGCATTCTCATATACTCCAGCCTAGATAGGTACTTTAATTACTAATGCATACCAATATGCACTTCTGTTTTGCTCATTTTTTGACATGAAAAAGTGTTTTTGATATATTCCATGTAAAGCAGAACAGTCACAACATGAGATAAAAGAATGCGGTTCTTACTGCTCTAATAATTTCCATCATAACTGTGAAGAAATAAGATATCTGAAGGGAGCCTACAAGAAAGCTGGGGAGAGACTATTTACAGGAGCATGGAGTGACAGGACAAGGGGAAATGGCTTCAAACGGAAGGTTTAGATTTTACATTAGGAAGAAATTCTTCTCTTTGAGGGTTGTGGGATGCTGGAACACATTGCCCAGAGATGCTGTGGATGCCCCATCCCTGGAGGTGTTCGAGGCCAGGCTGGAAGGGTCTCTGAGCAACCTGGTCTAGTGAAAGGTGTCCCTGCCCATGGCAGAGGGGTTGGAACCAGGTAATGTTTAAGGTCCCTTCCAACCCAAACCATTCTCTGATTCTATGATAAATAACTGTGAGGTGAAAATTGGACACCCACCCTAGACAGTGTCCATGTTAAAGCATATTGTGCATGCTTGTGAGACAGCTTAATGGACCGAGTCCTGGAAGACAATGGGACAAAAAGGTTGTTCCCAAGCTGAAGACTGCACAATTGAAAATGTAATTGAAATGTGGTTGTCAATAGAAGTAGAATGAAAACAGTATGTTCATCTGCCAGTTAAAATGCTTGGCAACCACAGGTCTGCGTTATGACTTCTGACCAGGATTTAGCTGTAAGGCAGGAGTCGAGCCACTGCGCTTTGTCAGGAGTCACAAGCATTTCTTTAGACGTGCTTAGAAAAATTTCTCTGCAAAAACTGAAGGTGATGGAAATTTTTAATTCTTCTGAGGTTAAGTTTGTGGTGTCTGAGAGTTTTAAACTACTCCTCTGGGAACTATGTGCTTGAACTGGAAATAAATTGGTATCTTAACATCTAAATTCTTCAGTGGATTTAGATCCTCCTCCAGGATGCATACAAAGAGGCCATTCTTCTTGGTGGAAGAATGATGTACTGATTTTATTCTAATAATATTGCTTCCTCTAGAGATTGAAATTGTATCATCTGGGCCAATTTTTACTCTGAAACGATTAAAATTGCTTATCTTCAGCCTAGCATGCATTAAATGATTCAATCTTCTGTTTGATATAAAGTAACATAGCCATTTTATTTAAATAGAAATTCTTATTTCCCCCGTGTTTTTCTAGAGTCCAGAGCAGCATTTGAAGCTGTGTAATGAAGCTGATTTATACAAAGGAGACCTAACATCCATGTCCACTGGATCTTCTCATGTGGGCCCACAAACAAGTAAGCATAGTCAGCACACAAGCAAAATTAGTTCTGTTATTATGTTTCTCTGTATTTTACAAGATGCCAGATGAGTGGTGGTCAATAATTTTCATCTATTCTCAAGCTATCCAGTCATGGGTACACTTGCAGTATGTGCCAAAATCTATGTTCAGAAAGAAGCTACAGTTTAGTTTATGACACGTGAACTGGAATAACTTCAGAAAGCATGATCTGAATTACTCAGGAAAGGATCAAGTTTTACAGATTATTATTTATCTTTTGAAAAAAAAAAATTGCAGCAACTTTTATGAATGCCTTTTGGACCACATTTTTGAACTACAATTTTAAGCTGTCTGTTGCTTGCATTTTGCAACTGCTCATATAAATTACTTTGTTATTTTGGGTCCTAATTGTAGGATTGAAGGTTCTATACAGACATATTTCAGGGGTTGTTTGTGACTCTGGTCACTAGGCAAGCCATGTAAACCTAGGCTGTGAGGGAATCCCAAACAGGCCCTTATTGTGAACCCTTTGACAAGTTTTTCACCCCTCTTTACTAACAGATGTATTAGATCCTCTGATTTGTGTAAGCACTCTTACAGGTAAAAAATTATTTAAAAAAAACTTTGGAAAATGTGTATAGATTATGCAAATACAGAAAGTTTTGTAATGATGTTGTTCCTTTAAAATCTTTTCTTTCTGTGTTCCTGTTAAATATTCATTGCATATGTATTATTATTCTGAATATTGGGACATGTATTAATCTGCACAGCAATATAACAGATGAGTTTAATTTGGAAAATCAACTTCTAAATATTTAGGTTTTGTTTCTGCTGGTTTCTCTTTGTCCCTTGGGACAAACATCTGCAACTGCTGACAGCCCTGTTGAATTCTGTTTGAGCCTTTTTAGTGAGGCATTTTGTATTCCTGCCTTTTCCTTTTTCTCTTCTGTTTATTGCTTTGGCCAAAAACTTATTAATAACACTAAACAATGTCAGACACCACAGGTATTACTGAGGTCACAGGCCATCCTGTGTGCTAATTTTGTTTTCCTAAAAATATTTCCTGTACAGAAATTTCTTTTTTTTTTTCCCTACAGAAAGATCTTTGTTGAGGAATGCAACACTAATTGAATCAGCAGCTGCTTGTATTTCCAAGCCAGTGGAGAAAATACTGTTACATAAAGTTGAAGTTATAACTGGAGAAGAAGCAGAACACAATGTATTGCAGGTGTGTATTTCATAAAACCTTGGTGGTGAGCAGTTTTTGTAGTTGAAAAGAACATCTAGATCTATTACAGATGCATAAATCTGAAAATAACTTCAGTTTACATTTTAAATTTTTGCTTTTTTTAAGATATGCCTCAGCTTAAAAACACCCATTTTTCTGTAGGTTGGTATTTTCTTTTTCATATTGTATTTGTTCATTTTATAGTCCCTTTCAGTAAGTGACTACTTCAGAATGTCATTCTATAGTGCTATTTTGTAAGCATCTACACAATATACCAGCAGTAACCAAAGCTTTAGAATTGGAAATTATTTGAGTAAAGATGGGTTTTATGAAAAAACTTTTTTTGGGGAAAAAAGCAATGTGTTTTTAAAGTAATTTGTTTTACAGTTCAAATAGCAATTATCTTTCCAACCTGGCAGGACATATCTTGCTATTCTTCATCTTCAAAATGTTATTTTATCAGAAAATAGCAATTATTCGTATGATTTTAAAAATCTTAACATTATTTTATCTTTGATTAATTCTTCTGTCTTGCTAGAACACAAAAATTTTACTCTCTTTGAAGCAATACTCTTCTAGTAGTGGTACTGGTATCCTGGGCTGCATAGTGTTTGTAATGAGTGAGGAAATAAGGTTATACAACTTCTGCAACAAATTCAGCTGTGCTGGTGGATATCACAGATGAAGAGTTAATGAAGATGAAATAATTGAAAAAGTAAACTGGGATTCATGCTGAATGTTTTCTATGACAAGAAAAGAGTTTAGCAGAGATCTGGGAGCCATTTCATTTTAAGTGCTAATGGTGATATGTATATATATCTACCTTCGTACACATGCTTATGGATGTAGCTGCAGGATACAGCTACAGCTGTAGCTGTACAGGATACAGCTTAAAGCTGTATTAAAAGCCATATCAAAAGTTGTAAAACCATAAAGTTTTAGAGCCAATAAAATTAGCATTGGCTGGCAGTTTTCATCATGTATTTCTCTTTCAGATTAACTGCAAGCTCTTTGTATTTAATAAGCTTTCTTTAACCTGGATTGAAAGAGGCAGAGGATCCCTGAGGCTTAATGACACTTCTAGCAATAAACATGGGATGTTGCAGTCAAGACTAAGTAAGAATTAAATAGTTAAATACCCCATACACAAAGCACCAAATAACTTGTACTGTTGATGGCCAGAGTAAGTTTATTTCAGAACATTTAAAACTGAGAAGCTAGTTTGATTTGAGTCAAGTTGCTGAGAATCTTTTTACCTGATAAAGTTCTCTGTGTTACAGACTGAGGCGCTGGGCATTTTTCACTCACAAATATGTTAGGTTCTGTGTGCTTCTGCTGCACTGTGTCTTCAGCTCAATTATCAGTCTGACAGTTTGCTCTTTGTTGATTCTGCTTTTCCAGGAGAACTGTTCCAAGACACTTATGGAATGGTTCTTTTACTGTCCTCTCCCTTTTTGTACGATTACACAGTTCAGCAGATTATTTCCTTTGTGTGCCAAACGTATTGAAAGACACTAATATATTTTGATATTAAAAAAAAATAAAAAATCTCACCATATCAGGGTTTCAGACCAAATCAAAAAGAATAATTGATGAAAATATTAGTTGTATACAATAGCTGGAGAAAACTGCTGCAGTAAAAATTAAGGTGATTCCAATATCTTATCATGTTAACCTTCTTATTTTAGTTATGAGAAATCAAGGTAGCTTGAGACTGATTCTCAACACCCGACTCTGGGAACAAATGGTTATAAAAAGAGCAAACAGAAAGAGCCTGTGTTTCACTGCAACAGATCAAGAGGATGACTCTATTCAAGTATTTTTAACTCAGGTAAGCAAGAGATAAAAACTCCACCCAAATTCCCACTTCATCTAGAATTCTGAAGACTTGCTGAAGGTTAGTTTTAGCAAATGGCCTTCATCCTCTGTCAGACTATGCTCAGCTTATATAGCTTTTATTATGCAATGTGTTAGAATGGTATGTCAAAAAACCAGGTGTGATGATGAGATATGGCCTTAAGACAGATATTTCCAGACTCTGGTTCACATACTACTGATGGAATGGATATCATTCCAGTAATATGCAGAAATTACTCTTTTTTAATGGAAGCAATACAGAGAGAATTTCTTCATGGGTAGTTTCAATTTTGTAAGTTACTCTGGTAAAAGGGAGCAGCTTTCTGCCATGGTTCTCAACACAGCACTTGCAATAAATCCATCCAGTGTAGGACCTCCATTTCTCAGCTGAGTAGAATACGGAATTTGCAATATCACCTTAGGTAAGACAATAGCCTTGGGAACCCTGTTTTTCTCCAGCAAGGGCTAAGTTGGGGATGGAAATGTGGTGGACTTATTTGCAAATAAATAGCACATATGTCCTAGGTTGGAAAGTGAGAGCATTCACATGAGTTTAAGGATGTTTATGGTTTCCCCAGTAGACCCTTCTAGGAAGGATTCAGCTTGCTGGGAAAGAAAAATAAATCCCCATTTCCAGGAAGTGTCACATGTCATACACAAGCAAAGCTCTATGCACTGTATATGCAAATACTGTAAGTCTGTCACTTCCAAAGAGGGATTGACTTAACTGTGGCTATGCTGGACTGCTGGTCTACATGTGGGAATTAAAAGTGTCCTGATTTCCAGGTGTGCTGCACAGTTCTTCTAGTGTGTATCATTTACATTCTGTAAATTATGTCTTGGCACTACTGGGCAGTAAAAATAGACATGTATGAGGAAACCAGGATATATGACACCTGTATGGGTGTGGCAAGGGTTGCAGGAAGCTGTTTCTACAGTCACTGAAGGGGCAGGTATCCATCCCTACAGTATCCAGCTGTTGCGGGTATTTATTAACATTTCAGTGCTTTCTTACCTCTAGAATCATACTCAGGAATCATCTGGAATATCAAGTAGTCTGTACAAACTGAGCTATTCTTCAGGGAAAGTAATTTTTTAACTTGTATTTCATGTAACTATAGAGAAAATAATCAACGGCTACATATTATAAAACTCAGGCCACCTAAAGAAACTTGACATTATTTGTATTTACATTAATATTTGGATGTTGATTATTAAGTTTGAATCTTAAATGGATCGTTTTGATTAAAAGGGACAAAATACAACCCTTTCATTACTTTTTAAAATTTCTCAGTCAGCTCTTCTGTTGAAAATAGAGATTTTTCTCAGTTAGCTTGGACTGTATGCATTTTATGTTCTGCAGGCAAGCTCAAAAGACACTGAACACCTGTATGCAGCAATACATCATCGCCTTGTGGCATTGCGAAGCTTTGCTGAGCAAGAGCCAGATGCTCATCAAGTAGACACAGAGTCAGAAATAGCTTTTCAGCCATTAAACTGTGATAGTGATAGTGATGATGAAGATGATGAAGAACTAACTCAAGCGAGCAACACTGGATCTGGTAAGCAGAAGTTTTCTTGGAAATGCTGTAATCCTTTCAGGTATTTCCTTAAAGTAAATTGGACCTTTATTTTTTAATGCTGACTGTAACTTTTATCTGTTACAGACAACCCTTTTTCAGATAGAACTGGGTAATTCCTTTTAGGATTTTTACTTACTACTATTAAAATAAAGGTTTTGCCAGCCCAAGTATCTACATATACTTATAGCAGTGGAATACCCTTGACAAAAGGCTGAAGTTTAAGAAATTTTAATATTATCAAGCATTACCTAAATATTTCTTCAGTATATTTCAGTAGAATGACTAGAGATGTTGAGATACTAGTTTTACCTCCAGTAAGTGAAGGATGAGTCCGTTCACAGCAGTGCTTAGATTGTTACTAATAGCCTGGAGCACAGTGTGTTTAAGAAGATATTTATTATCTAGTGATGTGTTTAACTTCATTTGAAACACTGATTCTTGATGAGCTGTAACAACTCCCTCACTAGGAAATTTGCAGAACAAGGTTTACACACCAGTTTTGCCAGCTTTCTTCAAGATGACAAAAATGTAGGTTCCTCAAAGGGAAAAATTGCGACTAAAACAAGATATAAGATATTAATGACTTAATACTTCTGTTAATACAACTCACAACGAGGCTGGGGTTACATTTGCAGAAAGCAAGGTAGAAACAACTGTTAAACTGAAAAGCTCTTCTATCTCAGCAAAAGACAAGTCACATTTCTGGGACAAATTCACTTGCTTGTATCAAACCACTACAGTGGATAAAGGAGCTGCCAATTATGTGTGATCTTCTAACAGATGGACTATGTCAAGCAAGTTTGAGGTTCTGCTCACAGCATTAGTTTCCCTCTGCAACTAGGGAGGTAACATACTGCCCTTACAAACCTTCCTCTCAACAACTATTCAATAAGAATGAAGTCATGAACAGTAACAGCTCTAAGTCCTGTTTCCTTATGAAAACGTTTATTTTTCCCCTCTATCTAGAATCATAGAATATCCTGAGTTGTAAAGGACCCCCCCAAGGATCATCGAGTCCACCTCCTGGCCCTGCACAGGACACCCCAAGGGTCAGACCATGTGCCTGAGAGCATTGTCCAAACACTGCTTGAAATCTGTCAGACTCGGTGCTGTGACCACTGCCCTGGGGAGCCTGTTCCAGTGCCTAAACACCCTCTGGGTGAAAAACATTTTTCTAACATCCAACTTAAACCTCCCCTGACACAACTTCAGGCCATTCTTTCAGGACTTGTCACTGAAGTCACTTTCAGGTCACCTTCAGGTGACCACAGAGAAGAGATCAGTGCCTGCCCCTCCTCTTCCCCTCATGAGGAAGTTGAAGACCTCAACGATGTCTCCCCTCAGTCTCCACTTCTCCAAGGAGAACAAGTCAACAGACCTCAGCCGCTCCTCATATGGCTTCACCTCAAGGCCCTTCATCATCTTGGTTGTCCTTCTCCTGATACACTCCATTGCTTCATATCCTTCTTATATTGAGGTGATCCAAAACTGCAAGAAGTTTCTAATAACTCGGAAACTCTGGATGGAGCTTGATTCTTTTCCAGAATTACTAATGATAAGAACTCTTTATTTTTTTGGAAAAAAAAAGAAGAGGGGAAAGGGAATGTGAAAGCAGCATAGCAACACAGATATACAAGTTATATATTTTGATTTGCAGAGTCTTCTGATACAAATATTCAGATGACAGACATCAAACAGATTCTGAAATGTGTCAGGTGCTGTTTTTTCTTGATCTTTTAGTTTAAGCATCTGTCCCTCATTTATGTCCAGTTCCTGACAACAGTTCTAAAAATCCCTCTCAAGCTTTTTTAATGGTTTCTAGCATTTCCTGCTTATTTTAATCTCTTCTCAGAGCCACAAGGTTTTAATTTGCATACATTTCAGTTACTGGTATCCAAGTCACTCCTTACATTCAGACATTCAATCTCACTCATGACTGTCCCTGGAACTCCCATTTGCAAAATGGAAGAAAAACAGACCTCATGGGTTTTGAACAGGATGAGGTCAGTTTTAAATATCAGCATAGAAATGTCCATTTAGATGCAAGAGAACAGGTACTGTAAATTTAGGAGCACTTGTTTAAATCTTTTAATTTTCATGCTTTCATTTTCATTGAAGGGTGTATGTGAATGTCATCTTCTTTTTATTGATGTAACTCAGTTTTAGAGATTACCTCTCCTTAAGAATATATAAATATTAAGAAGCATAAGTCCTCAGGGACTGTTTCTTTACATGAAATACAAGAATTTAGAAAGTATGCCTGCATTTTATTTCCTTCCATTTTATTTGTTTTGTCTCAAAACCGCCCAAAATAGTTTTCTTAATTATAGCAATTTCCTTCCTCTTAAACTGAACTCACACAGTTCCCTCAATGATGTATTTCATGACACTGTACTGTAAAAGGCATTTAAAAACTGGATAATTATAATATCTTTATAATAATTACCTTTAGCGCTTGAGACTGAAGAAGAAAGCAAATATGACATACATAATAAGTGAAGCATTATGGACATTGAATTGATTCTGTATATTTGCAAGACTTTGTTGTAAGCATTTTTTACAGAAAATTCTTATTCTACAGTATGCTAATGCTGTATATGGACAATGTATAAGGTAGTAGAGATACTTCGAAGATTTTACAAGTTCAGTATAGACATTTATTCCAATATTTTTAAAATTCTTACTTTAATTGCTTTACTTTCAAGTAGAGATATTAATTTCATAAAGTCCATAAAGAATAACTTGCTGTGCCTGATATTATTATCAGATCATATTTCACCAGTTTTTGAATATTTTTACCAACAAATGGCTCTGTAAATCTAAGTGGAGAGAAACAGAACATTTCTTCTTTAAATAGATTTTGAGAGTGGATGGGATCAATAACTCTTTGGAAAGTATTTTTCTTTTCCCTCTGACTATAAAGTGAACTGAGGAAATGAATTTAGACTAAACAGTAAACTTCTAGACTGACCAAAGTCAAACAAGTAAAGTACATGGGAGATACAAGGATGACAGTGTCACTAGGCAAAGAAAAGTTTTATGCATTACTCCTTATGCTGCACCTCACCAATCTTAAATATTCTTGTAACTTCAACCTGATTAAGGGATCCTCTCTTTTGATTGAGGTGTCCTCTCTGAAATTTTCTCCTAGAAGCTATTACAGTGAATTCAAAGGACTAGGTAAGCCCCAAGAAGTCTCTCCATACATAGCCATAGACCTTAAGAGAAAATCACAGTGTGCAAAGACATAGAGTGTATCCCATATGCATCCACAAAGAATTGCATGGATTTTGGAGACTACTAGTCTTGAGAGACAGTAGTCTCTCAACACCAGTAGTGCATTGATCTGAGAGCCAGAATCTGCATTTGCAGACATGCAGATCTAAAAAAATGTTTTATTTTAGAGACATTTTCTAGTCCACTATACATGTACTTTCCATCTCAGCTTCATTAGGACTCTCTCATCTGCTGGAGTTTATTAAGATTTAAAACGTTACAAGCGCTTTCTTTGTATTTTGAAGTAAAATACTTTTGAAGTTCTTAAAGGAACTACTGTTCAGCAACACCACAGTAACTCCTGAAAAACTGCTATCTTTGTTTGACATTTCTTGTCAATTTAATTTAAATTCTTATCCGTGGTTAAGGATTCCAAATCATAAAACTAACACACACACACACCCACACACACACATCCGCACACACCTGACAGTGATTAAAACTGAAGAAAAAGGAAAAGTTAAGAATTAACTTCTTTGTTGGAGTTTCTGTATTCTTTTCAGCAGGCATCAGTAATATCTAAAACAAAGAAAAAAAGACAACTCTCTGATTGGTTTTAAATGCTGCCATATCAGGAAAGAGAAGAGGGGAAATCAGATTTAATATTGTGACAAACACAGGCTTTCATTTCACCTGTAAGAGGCTTAAAACTCTTAGTAAGTATTTAGGGCTGGCCAGATGTAGCAGCAATTTTTAAGCAGATCCTGTGATAGTGATATTATGTGTCTGATATTATTAGTCAGCTCTACCTACTTTCTGCAGATGAGTCGAAGTCACAGAGATTACACACCAAAACCACTTTGTCATAACCAGTGAGTTGTTTGAAGATATATTGGATTTCTCACAGTTTTCTGAGCATCTGTAATGAAGTCTTAAGACAGTGTTCCCTGTATAAAGTGAGATAATTTGCATCCCAAGTACATTGCCCTACCTAGACATCAGATTCCTTAGTGTTTATGTGCTTGTCTTTATTGACATGGAGGGTCATAGGCTTCATTCACCAGTCACATGCTCAAATATTTGTGAATAATCCTGTGTTATCTAGTTAGCTATTTACCTAAACCAGGAACTGATTGTATCCAAACTTTAACCTACTGATTTCGTGTTATGAAATGTTGGATTGTTTCAAAACATGAATATGCTGAAATAAGCAGGCTTTTCTAAAAATTTTTTTTCAGATCATTCTAGATGGAACCGCGGGCGGTCCATTGTCTGCTTATGACATCTGCCAGAGGTTACAACAGCTCAGTTGGGAACTCATCTTCCTAAAATGTCTAAGCTGACTCATCAGCCCCTGGAGGGAGGAAATCAGATGCATTTTACTTTATGACTTTTAAGTAGAGATTAATATTAGAGACAGCTTAAGTTTAGCATGTTGAGAAAGAACTTAAGATGCACTAATGAAGATTCCAGACAGCCTGCCTTGCACTGAGATGTGAATAACACCATGGCTTCCAATATTCAAGAACTGTTACAAAGACTTCTGATTTTAGAATTAAATATATTTAGATACATTATTAGAGTAAGGAATTTCATAGGGAATAAGTACTTATTCATCATATTGATGGATAATACCACATAAGCCTGAACTAATAATATAGGTGAATAGATATGTGTTACTTTTAATCTGTTATTTAAAAGATACATTTGGAAAGTTTTAAATTGGGCTTCAATGAAAACATTTATTTAAAATTATGTGGTAAAATTCGGCATCCTGTTTGTAAGTATGTACAAGCAAAACTTGAAGTGGCAGTTTAGCATGACCAAGGCCTGTAGAAATCAGCCTTCATACAAGGGTTTTTTTAATCTGTTTTGAAAATATCTGGAGATGTAAACTGGCTGTAGAATTTTATTTAAGGGCAAAGAACCATGATCTACCATTTTTTCAGCTGTCAGCACCAAAAGAATTCATCATGAAGAACTGCAAGCCAGTTCTAAGGGGCATATGAGCTTTAGAATTTAAAAGTGTATCTGCTTGCACTCATGAACACCTTTCTAGTTGCACAAAACAAGCACTTGCACTATTAATTGTCCATTAGATATACACAAATAAATGCATTCACAGTACAACTGGCTATCTGCATTAAAAAAGTCCCTTAGATGTGTGAGATTATCTGAGATTGCTTTTGTGTTAGCTGTTAGCTATTCCTAAACAGTATCGTTCATTGATATAGATGAGTACGTTACACGTCCTAATGCGCACAATAATCTCAACAGTGGCCAAGACACAGTTGCTCTCTGAAAGTGATTCCACAAACTACTGCCTTCTACCTAAACAGTTTTTTGAGGAATTACAAAATTCCCAGTCCTCTCTAATGCCACCTGTGAATTAAGACTTGCAGGATCATTCATTAGCCCATGCACAGTAAAACGAAACACTTGTGTTCTGTGTTTCCATTCTGTCAAAAGACAAAATATGTCTGTAATCTCTCTACTGCCACTTCCCTGCTGCCTTGTATATTGTTTGTTATTCTCAGAGCTGAAATAATATTCTGAAATATCTCAAATCCTTTTAATTAAGGTAATTGTAATGATTTCTCAATCTAAAAAGCCTCACACCGGGACAGTCAAGTTACAATTTAGTTTTCCCTTCTGAATACATGTATGAGGCTAGAACAATACTAGCTTCTTCCTGAATTCTCAGTGATCTGTCAAGATCAGCATTCAGATGAAGCTGAACTATCATCTGGATTATGCTAAATCCTAAACGGCCTGCCAAAATTATCACTTGTCTGACATTGATTTAGCATCTGGATGACAATAAACTTAAGTGGAACTTGATTTTTGCTTTCAGGAAAAAAGGGAGTGTTTCACAACAGAGCACCTGTGTCAAATAGTGAAGCACTGGGATTCTCTATGATTCCAGTCTGCCAACAACAAAAATGTTCTTTCCATAGTGAGCTGTACATTGTGTCCTTTGTTATCAGCCTCACTCCTGACCACAACAATATCTACATCACTGACCTTCATATTTCATTGCTGCAACTCATCCTCAGGGACAAAGCTTCATGTCATAAAAACTCAGGCAGTTGTAAAACACAGCAGCCCTATGTATTTAGCAACAGGTCATGGTGATAACTTTGCCCTGGAGTTCAGCTGGCTATGCACTGAATGCAGAGTTTGATTTCAAAGTCTGTCCTGATAATCAAAGCCTTCTGTGAAACAGGATTTAAGCACCTGGATGTCATGATACCTCTCTAAATTGTACTACGGCTGTAAAATCCTTGGCGAATGAGGGAGGGTTCCAGGGCAGACACAACAGAACTTTTTCAGACACAGGACTTAAACTTTATAATTTGCTCCCACAGCATACAGAACAAGGTTTATAAATAACCTCTCTTTTGATCTGCCTCTTCCCAAGATCGTTACATATATACACAAGTATACATATAAACACACATGCTCATGTGCACACACACTCAAACATGAAGCTACATCTCCTAAAAGCTGAGGAGGAAAAGAGATGTTTATTTTAAAGAGATTGCATACTGTGGTAATAGAAGACAAATTTTTGCTCTTGAGATCCTAATTATTTATTCTCTTTAGTCTCACTGTACTAAAATTCACTGTTTCTCAAGACTAAAGGTATGCCATTATGTAATATATTAACTTTGTTTTAAAAACATAAAGTTTATCATTTTATGACACCTGGAGCAATTTCTATGCCTGAACAATAAACATTTTTATTACCACTTGAATGTCCGTGTAACTAGTAGTCTTATTTTGTGTCCCAGTTAGAGCTTCTACAGTTCCATGCTGCAGAATATCAAGCCCGCTTTCCTAAGGAAACAAGATGTAAGCAGTTGTGTACTCCATCCATCCATCTGCCACACCCACACCAAGTCCACTGTTCAATTTCAGAAAAATTGGACAGGAGCTAAAAAGCTCTAAGGCAATTTAAATTCTTCATGAAAATTGGCAGTTGCTGAGTGAAAGAAATCAGAGAAAGGCATCCTTTGAGGAAAAAGTTTCAGGGAAATATTGATATTTTCTGTGATGCTGGTGGAGCTGAGTGGTGCATTCCTGCTTCTGTAGAAGCTGCAGCATTTTCTGGGAGGGAGGAGAAATAAACTGTGGAAGGATGGGTACCTGGGATTACTGTGACTTGAAGAGGGGTATAGGGACATGACCCAAACCCATATGAAACTAGACATCATTAATTTTTTTTTCCAGATAAATGCTTATATATTTCTAACAAACCCCAGTGATTAATTTATATACATAAGGGATGCAGAACTGGAAGATCTTATGTATTCATGCAGTAGTAATTTTCAAAAGGAGGGAGAACTAACAATTCCTAATAATAATGATATATATCCAGATATTTGCTACTAAGGTTATGAATTTCTAGCAAAATCTACCTGGATAGGATAGCCGGAATATCTTACTTTACATGCTGGAGGTGTTTTTATCTCTTCGGAAATCTCGTCACTCAGGTTTATAGGTCATGCTCTTTAGTGACCTTTGAACTAGTTTTGGCACACTGCATAAAGTTAAGAATTAGGTAATGCCTCTATTGAATGAATGAGTACCGGAAAAACTTTCAGCACATTTCCTTTCAGGGGTAGTGACAGCCAGTACGACATGGACAGGGAGGGAAAGAGCATCCTCATTTCCATTAGCTGGGTTTTAGAGGATTTACCACTAGGGCGTGCTGGCAGGAAAATCTAGAAAAAGCATAGGTGGCCCATTCTACAGCAGTTGTCTATCTAAAAAGTGGAGTTCAGATCAGAACACTTTGTGTTTCACAAACATTATTCTTATAAAACAATGTGTCTGCAGCTGTTTGAACGTATTCAAATTGTTTCTGAAATGTTGAAGTCAATCGTATTAGACCACTTCCGGAGTGGTCTAGTTTGCTTTGCATAAGCAATGAGGGGGAAGAAAAGTAGAAAAGTAAATCTCTGATTATTAAGATATGTTCTAATGAAAGTGTGGACAAGAAAGCTGGCTCTTCTCATTGATTTTGTGTAAAAAAAAAATCAGAAATTCCTAAGAATAGCTGCATTTACTTTGCTTTTTCTTAAGCTTCTTTCTCAATTTTGTAATTTGGATTTATGAAACAAATTATGTGACTCAAGTATGTAATCAGTGATGAGGGTACACACGTCTCAAGCAAAATGCAAGCACACATAGGACCAGAAATTCAATCAGAACATACCTGCTAATGTGTTCTACATGCCTTGTAAGACTCTGACATGTCGCGTGAGTGACATGTTCTCTAAGCATTAGTCTGGAGTTTTCCTCTGAATTATCAGAATTAACAGCTGTGGTCAGCTGGGCTCAACATCCGAGGACTTGGTTTTATGAAATGTTATAGTGATGATGTGTTTACCTCCTCCCCTGTGAATGCAGCATTACCATTTTTAACACAAAGGTATCACAGCAATTTTCAGTAGCACTTAGGGTCACATAGAGAAAGTCTAGAGAACGTAAATAACTGGATCAGGTAATTATATACTTATTCTTAATTAAACTATCACAAGAAGGCATTATTCACAGACTTCAAAAGGCGTAGAAATGAATAGTTGTCCTAGATTGTAACTGCATTACAAGCAATATGTACATTATTTTGGGTGGAAGCAGGCTACATTTGGAGATCACCTTACATAAAACTGCTGGCACACTCGTGAATTGCCAGTTTTGCAGCTAGTGAAATAACTAAGGGAATCATTTATTGTTTATGTAGAAATTTTTCCAGTTACTTTGTTACACAGAATAGATTATTTTGTGTATTACACAGGGGTTTTTTAAAGTTCACTATATAACTTGAAGCATGTCAAACTAAAGATGCCTCATTTTCTACGCATTTGTGTCTTGAAATTTATATATATTTTATAATTTATATATATTTTAACTCATTGGTGGCTAAAATGGGCATTACTCTGAAGCATTTTTCTAACTGCAGGCAGTATTGAGGCATATGCTTCCATGAAGAATTTTCAAGTACTCTGTGCCCAAACCAAAGTTGGTTGTGCTCAGCCAAGGGTTAAAAAAGTTATTACAGTGGGAATTCACTTCTACCCCATATTTGTATCCTATAAGGATACCAGGCTAAAATGCCTACATTTATTAGTTTAATTTTGTATGAACTAATCTGTCCCTTAATCCACTGGGTATATTGCTCTGAAGCCATTGAAAATGGGGCATGAAGCCATGTCATATGTCACAAACTGAACATATCTCAAAATAAGTAAAGTGTGATTTGACAGATACATGTGTCTTCTTCCTGTATATCAGGTGTACGTTCAAATCAAGAATTGTAGTAAGAAAGGGGTTATTGTCTATTGAACATTTTGGAAGTAGGTCCATTTCCAAAGTAAGATGCAAACCATAACTAACATTCCAAAAACTTTATTTCATGTGTTGTGGAAAGTTTAAACCCTTTTCCACAAAGGCAATGAGGTATCAGACAATCTGTGTACTCTGACTTCCTTCTGGGAACCATGGATTAATCACTTCATGCTGTGTGCCTCAGTATTGTTTCCAGAACTTTAAGATATCATCTACTGATTTGAATTTACATTTTTAAATACATATTTCATATTTTATGCTTATAAGCTTGCTGTGGGAATTAATTCAAAAGACCATAACATGATAATTGCATGACTTCAGAATAAAATACTGTTCCATATTCAAGCATGCCTTAGTGGCTGAAGCTGATTTGTTTTTCAAAGATCAAAACAATTCAATACAAATAGATAACACATGAATCACAGAATCTTAGATGAGCAGCTAATTGGTCAAATAAGTTATAAAATAGATACAATTCAGAACAAAGTTATAAATTTTCAAAATCTCTTACATCTTTTTGGTCTCCAGGATTTTGTATTACCTACTGCTTTGTACAACCTAAAAGTTAATGGTTATACAGAATGAGGCACTTTCCAGTTAGCAAGGGAATTAGTTATGTTTAATTGGTCTCCTGGTAATCTGTTTTGCGATAGTTTCCTTCAAGGTTGAGCTAATCACTAGGTAGAAAATCCTTCTACCCATCAGTAAAGACTGGCGAGAGCCTTTGTGTTGTTAGACAAGGGTAGGGAAGGGCTGAATGGCTGCAGCTATGCTCGTTTCCTGACTCTTGGCAAAGCACTGTAGAGGAGTGCTGCACTGACAGGCAAGAGCTGCTACTTCAATCCCTTCCCCCAGGGAAGATCAGGAACAAGGTGAGTAATGAGAAATGCGTGCTTGAGTGAGGCTTTCAGTGCAGGAAGACAGTCTGCAGCAGTCGATGCCTGCACAGGCAGTTACTAATAATGGTGTAAACTCACTCAGTATTTCTGGACAGCTTGCCTACAATANTTTTTTACCTGGACTTGCCAGACGCCGGCTTGCAGCACTGCTGCCGGGTCCTTCCTCGTGGGAGCCGCTGCTCTCTGGGCACTGCCCTTTCTGCCCTTCCTGCCCTTCCTGCCCTTCCTGCCACTGTCCAATGTCACAGCGACCAGAACAGGCATGGATAACAGTCAGACTTTTTAAGCTACATGTCTCTTGTCAGCTCTCCGCACCAGATGCAGTATTTAGTCCTTTTAAAACACAACACGTGCTGTGTTTTCCCAACTTTCAGAGTTCATCTGGCAAAAGCTTTTTTTTCCTCCTGCCCAGCTTCACAGGGAAGCAGGCCAGCTCCCCAGCGAGGCAATCCCACCTGATTTCCGCAGCCTGTTTGGTGTCGACCCCATGGTCCACCTGCTCAAACAGGGCATTATTTCACAAATTATGGGGACACTGTCACTGTCCCACGGGGTGGGGATAACTGTTTGTTTAGTCTCAAAATTCTGTATATTCCCCTAAACTATATTAAGTTTTGCTAATATTCTATTATCGGTTCATATTTGCCTTTCTGCCGTGCTGTAAAACTGCCACAAAATCTTGAGAACTGGAGCAGCAGCACCACGACGGGAGATTTCCACACACACGGTCCAAAACTAAGTAATTTCTTCACCTTTATTCCTTTAACACTGTCACTGTTTCCCGGGACACTGGGAGCACCGAGGGTACTGGTGAAGCAGTGGTGAAGCACTGGGGGTGCTCTCATTGTCCCCAGGGTCCCTGGGAGCACTGAGGGTATGGACTGGCAATTCGGGGCGCTGCCGCTGTCCCCCGGGACACTGGGGTGCACTGAAGGGTGTCGAGAGCACTGCGGGGCACTGGGAGCACTGTCGTTGACCCTCGCGACACTGGAGAGCACTGGGGAGCACTGTGGGCACTGTCGCTGACCCCGGGACACTGGGAAGCACTGGGGAGCACTGGAGGCACTGGGGGCACTGTCGCTGTCCCCTCACTGCGGCTGTCAGCCCCAGGGCGCCGCGAGCGAGCACCTCCGCCGCGGGACGCCTACGTGCTTCGCGCCCCGTCCCGCGGGCCAGGCGCCCCCAGGCGCCGGGGCGGGGCCACGGAGGGCCGG
>VZRJ01007773.1:211368-256889 GCA_013397565.1 Ptilonorhynchus violaceus | reverse complement strand
GGGGCGGCACGCGGAGTCGCGGCCGCTGCCCCCGCGCTCTGCCCTTGCTGCCCGCGCCTCTGCCCTCCCGCCGCCGCCCTCTTCGGGCCCCCGAGCCCGATGGAGCCTGGGAGAAGGGCCCAAGCGGCACCGCCTGGGAGAGGGGCCCGAGCCGCGCCGCTGGACCGCCCTTCATTCATCGCTTGCAGGCTGCCGAGAGATTTGTGTAGTAAGCGTGTTTGGGTTTTACCCGCCTAGGGATTCCAGCAGCCCTCAGCAAACTGCAGGCTTTTTCTTGCAGTGTGTAGTATAGAGATTAGAGAAGTGCATGCTAAGGAAACCACAGTGTTGCAAAAAATCCCTTCTAAGTGTTGGAATGGACTTATTTGCATTTCCTTCCTTTCCTTCCCTCACAGCCTCACTTCATCCTCGTGTATTTTCCTCCATCCAGACAGCCAAATCTCTCTCTCAGATCCGCCCTCCTTGTTACAGCTTTTAGAAAAGCCTTTTTCTTTAGTTTCTAAGAATCCTTTGATGTAAAGGTCCTTTAATGAAGGTATATTAAGAAAAGCAAGTATCTCTGAGGGTTGTGCACCCAGGGTCTTGTATCTTCATCTCCACCACGCTCAGTGACCTCATCCGATTCTCCATTTGCCCTGTGACTGTCTCCTTCCAGTGTTGATCTGCCACCGGCGGGCTGAAGGATGGTACCTGCTGGAGTTACTTTGGTTGCCAGCAGTCTGCGTAGACCACATCATGAGCTCCTGTTACTATATCTTTGTTGTGAATAAGTCCCTTACATTAATTTGCGTCTGACAAGTCTTCAGTGTCTTACAACTGGAAATGTTATAGATCTCTATTAGTTTGTAATGTTTGGATTAAACTTGTACATGTGCTTAATTTATGTTGCAGGGACAAATGGTATGGCTGCATAGCCTTGTCTTTTAAAGAATTGGCATTAAAAGTACAGTATTCACAGCAGTGTAGTTCTGACATCTCTCTGTGTGCTTCAGTTGGTCATCTACCTCCTATGGAATTCCTGTCCAAGCATTTTTTACATGTTTTGTATAGCTCTCTATTCACAGTTCACGTGTCAGCAAGTTTAACATGGAAACATCATTCTGTGTTGATTCTCCTGTGGGTTTCTGTTGCTGAGATATCCCTGTACTTCCTTTCGTACTCTGATTAGGGGAAAAAAATGCCATTCACAGCTGATCTGTAAGACTTTTTCTCTGCATTTAAGCCTCTCTTGAGGAATCATTTCTTGTTATTGAGTATAAAGGTTGTCCTCAGTGTGCAGCTAAAACCAAGAAAAACAGAATGGTTCCTTTTCCCTAGCCAGTTGTGTACAGGCGGGACTGGGACAGTGAAACAGTAAGCAGTGTTGCACATCCCTTAAGGTGCTCATGACTGAATGCAGTGGTAGCTGCAGTTTTTTCTCTCACAGGAGTGTATATTTTGCATGATTGGTAACCTGTATCCATCTGAATGTGCATTTTTTAAAAAGTAACTGTGAACTCAATTGCTGATTGTAATAGTTGCAGAAACACCTTAGAATTTGTCCTTTTGGGGAAACTTATGGGTATATGACAATTCTTCATATTTGTGATAATTCTAGAATTTTTGTTCTAGAACTTGTGCTTTTTCTTAATCTACCTTTCCCCTTAAAAACCTCCCTGTGAGGAATTGCAGCAATGAAACTCAGTGTCGCCAGGTAGACAAAGCCCAACTTGCCTAACCATGTGTATAGCAATATTGAGTTAAACTCTCGCTGTAGGGGCAGGAATACAAAGATTCATGCAAGAACAAATTGAAAAGGTCTTCCAGAATTTTGTCTTTGAAATAGAAAATAAGAGAGTGAAGGAATTGTCCTTGCTGCCCATTTCTTAAATTCTTTAGCTAACCTATAGAAAATTGCATTCTGCCATGACTCTGGTGACTCTGGTCTCAGGTCTTTCTTCCTCAGACTGAGTTAATGGCAGCCTCACTGAATATGTTATGTGAAGGTTCAGAAGATTCTTATCATCTCTGTTGGGGACAGAGATCACTTTGTAGCAGAAGTGTCCTTCCCCCACAGCGCCATTGAGGGCAGCTTGGGAACATGATGCATTTTGCTTCCTGGTGTTAGCTGCACTCCATGCTCCCTGTGTCCCTGTTTCTCCTGGGGAGACTTCAGAAGCTGCTCCAAGGCAGCTGGTCTCAGAAATGAGCCCAGGCACACTGTCTTTGGGTTTGCAGCTCAGTTGTGCTGAAGGGCCACACAGAAGGCAGGGTTGGAGTTGAGTTCATGTGAAAGCCTCACACTGGGATACAGGCAAAGAGTGAAAGAGCATAGGAGAGGTTTGGCTCCTCTGGTGCTCGGAGCTGTTGGGTTACTCAGACACGGTGGTGGTGGGGATTGTGCTACACTGAGGGCTCAAGCTTGGGTGATCCTGGAGGAGAATTCTGGTGTGAGGGAGCCTGCACCAAAGGAGGAGCACGGTGCTGTCATACTCTGTCACAGACCTTCAAGTGTCCAAACACTGGCTATCTGAAATACAGAAATTCAGTTCCAAGGCAGTGTTGGAAGCTTAGATTTGAGCAACCGTACCTGAGCTTGTTTGCCTCCCAGTTGTGAGCAGAAGAGATGTTTGCAAGTTTTTAGAAGATAACTGATATCTCTACTTGGAAGCTTCAGATTTTAGTATAGCACAAATAGTGAAAATTGTGAGCTTAATCAGTTCTGCCTTATCACCAAGACAGGAGAGGAGTCCTGAACTTAGCTGTTGCAATCAGTGTGTTTATGTATTAAGATTGAATATGCAGTAAGTAACTTAATGCAGAAATGGTGGTGCCTTTGGGCACAGATCCTAATGAGATAGGATTTGTTCTGTATTTAAGGAGGCTGAAGATGAATCATTGGCATACACCAATACATACTAAAATATGATACAGATCGTAGCATCTATCATATATATGATATACGGTATAAATCACAGTATACTCCGAGAAGCAGAATATCGGTATCAAAGGTGACTGGCTGACATTTTTAATAAGCCATAAAGGCCCTGGGCACCTGTAGCTTAAGGCCTTCTGTGGGCTTTCTTTTGGACACCAAGTGAGTTGTATTGTACAAACACTATGAAATGTTGCAAAGTCAAAGCTGCAAGGTCACAGTTCCAGAATTCTTTCTCTGTGCAGAGATAGGAGAGGTGAAGAAGCAGTCCAGACAGCAGAAGAACAAAACAGATGGAGGAGAGATGGAGAGCAAGGACAAGGACTCTTTGGAGTGTTCAGTAGATCTGTGAAAGATTAAGTCTTCCATTGCATCTCTACATGCATGTCGTGCATGTCTGTTCCTGGTGGTGGTTTATCTATCTTGTGGCAGATAGTCTGACATGTTTACAAGTAAGTCTTTTAAATCTGTTTGGAATGCTACTTAAACGCATACTATCATAATTTAGTCTAATTCTGACCTGTTCTAAGGAGCACGATTAAGTGCTGTGTATGCTGTTTTACAGGGGAGGGCTTCAGAGTCTTGAGTTCCGAAGGGAGATTAGAGACCTACAAAAATGAGATTTCTAATACTACAAAATAAAAATGCCGCCAAATGATCCAGCAATTTAAAAGAAAAGTTACATCAGTAAATCTGGTCCATCATATCATGCAAGGAATGTTTTTCTTTGCCTTCATGAAATGTGAAGGGACTACTGGATTTCTAAAACATGCAGTTACCAACTTTTAAGTTAGATGAAAATACTAATCTTTTTCCCAAGTCCCTACAAACAGTTTGTTTACCAGAAGTGACAGCAATTTGCATTTCTTCTGGTTTATATGGATTAGCATCTAAATATGACTAGTTACAAAAATGAGTGATCTCGTCAACTAATATTGAAGGCTACTGTATATTCTGTTTATTTCACTTTAAGTAAATCCATACAGAGCAAGCACTGCTGTTGTACTTACATAAACTAAGAGAATATAATACCGTAGTAAAAGATAAAGCTATTTTCCTGACTTCTGTTTTGATAGTGCAGATGTGATATAGCTGCTGACTTCTCACAGCTGTAAGGTATTTAGGGAAGGTGAACAATTTACCTGTCCAAACACTTTTCATACACAGTTCTAATTACTTTTGAAACTGTCTTGTCATATGAAGAGTTATGTTTGTCTTGGTCTTAATTGGAAGGAAGTTGTTCAGTGTGGACTAGAGCTCATACTCTGTTGTGGCTGGTTTATGTGTCTTTATTTGGAACAAGGAGGGAGAGCACAGAGTTGGAGGTTTGGAACAAATTTTGGCACTTTTGGACCAGTGCAACAAATTGATAGGGGTCATCATCTCAGTGATGTGATGTTCATATAGCTTTATTGAAAACTGGTGTCTGATTGGGGAAGAGGTAACCTGTTATCAGGAAATTACGTCCCCTGAAAGAGGCACATGGTGGTGCTTAGGGCACCAACAACACATTGGGCAGGGCTGGTCAGGAAGGAAGGAAGGAGTGTTGCCCAGCAAGTGGAAGAGCTTCAGCTGGCGCTCCGATGTTGTGTACCAAAACAACCCCTCAGAACTGTGGGTGGGGTGTGTGTGTAGAAAACACTACCCTGCCACCCCCCCAATTCCTAATTTATATGTGAACAGCACCAGTTGTTGCTAGCCTGTGCATTAAAGTTTTCATGTGTCTTAGAAAATCCCCTCTTGTGGGAAATGTACTATTTTACCTATAAATTAATAGGTAATTGATTTTTGTTTTTAATTACAGAAAAATTCTTTACTATGTTTTACATTAAATGGTGCAAGATGCCCTTTTAGTATCAGTTTTGAATTACCTTTCCTGGATACTGGTGTTACAGGCTTGTAAATGTCATACAACCACCTGAAGATAGGATTTTGGAAAATAGCCAGGTATTTCATTCTTAGATTTCTGTTTTAGGGGACTGCACTTCAATACAGATGCCTGTGATCCTCTAGAACACTTACTTAGAAAATGCTACTCAAATATTTTCAAAATACTGGGAATTTTGCAAATGCAAGGAAGGTAGCAGAAGGGAAAAGTGATACGCAAACTTTGAAATTCACATGAATTCTAATTTTAAAATGAAATCTGATAATTTTGCAGACAATTAAAAAAAGTTACTTTTCTGGAATGCAAAAAGTATTAGGGCATTTAACCCTTTGTCTCTTGTGGATGCAGATGTACAGGGGTACATTTGGAGGCAGCATCTTTAAATAGAAGCTTACTTAATGAATGAGGTGATACTCTGAACTTTTCATTGATCTGTTGATTTCAGACTACCCATCTCTTTACTTTGTAATGTGAATTTTTTCACTAGATGTTCTTTTAGGGAGCACATAAAGTTTAAAAACTGTTAGGACTTTACTACTCTCTACCTCACCCTGAAAAGATGGAGAAATACCAACTCAATTTAGTGAATTGAAGCATACAGAATTCAAGTCGCAGGTTATAGTCCACCCAGATTATATAAATCTAAAGGCACTTTTTTGCAGAAATAAAATTTTTGAGCTTGTGTGCTGGAAACTGAGATGGTTGTAAATACTTTTCAAGTTACACAACCATAGTGTGCCTTTGTTTATCTTTACCTTTGAAATTTGATATACTTGCATCAGTGTTAAGTAACTTCAGTTGCACCTGCTTTATTAAACAGTTCCTTCTATGTTGTTGTTCTGGCATAAGAGGAGTCTGGAAAATTATGGAAACAGTTAAATGGGAGATAGTAATAATTTTGTTCCATAACATTTGTTTTTCCAGTACACCATTCAAGTATACTCAATAATATACAGCAAATAGCTATAAAAGTAGAGCATTTCACTGTGTCTAAATTAAATTTCAGTGACTATATCACCAAGCATCTGATGCTGTATACAGCTGAAAAAGGCTGCTTTTTGGAAGTGACTTTAATACTGGTTTTAAGTACTTCACTAGTTGTGATTTATGACATTATGTTGGTGGTGTGCTGAATCAATGAGAACTGAATGATTGAATAGCCTGGATTGCACAGGTTTTCTGAAAACCCGTGAGTGCAGAAAGCAGTTACAACTCTGTTTATAGTTAACACAACAATTTGCTCTGCATTAGCCTTTGAATTGCAAACCACTGTGTGTATTCTTCAGATGTGGTTAAAATGACAATAATGCTTTAATGTGGTGGATGAAGAATTAGAAAACAGTTTATGGCATTTTTACTCTTGTTCATGTATGCATCAAACTCTTGCCCTAAAGCGGATTTCTGTAAAACTTCAGGAACATAATGTTGCCAGTGAAGGCAGCTACTACAGAAGTAATGGTATACAAAATGCTACAATATCTGTACTTCATAGTCATTAGTCTGCAGCAGATACATGAGTCTACAGCACCATTTGAAGGCTTGCTCTGACTATGTAATGAAAGTGAGGGGTCTAAATTATTGAAAAAAGTGGGGAAAATGTAAGGAAAAAATGTTCCTAGCTAAAGCAGCACACTGGACTTCTACAGTGTGAGGGGTGATGTAGCAAACTGCTAGAGACCTGGGAGGTAGCCAGGAACAATACTGGAACTAATTAATTCTGACCAATTGACAGCAAGTTAGTACATTAGTCAGTAGTGCTGGTCAGGTAACTCCAGCCTTCTTGCCTTTCTTTTATGGTAAGTCCTGACCTACTGCATGGTCAATCTGGCACATTTTTTAAAAAGCAAGTGGCTAGAGGCCTGTATAATATGTAATAACCCAGATTGGGAAGGGAGGAGGAACTGAATTTAAAGCCTACAGCTTGCAACTCAGCAGTAGTTTGTAATGGAAAACTTGATTCATGCTCAAGGCTTTATAGAGGAATTAAACCTGAGCCCTGGTACTGCTGATCCTCAGCAGGAGTTTGTTTCAGGAAGCTTCTTGGTTTCTCTCCTTCTTCAGCTAAAGCACGTACTCATTATTGAAGCTGTCCTGTAAACAGTGCATTGACTTTGTGGACTGTATTTTTTAGCTATTAAATCATCAGAAGCCAGTGCATGTTAAGTTTACCCAGGACCTGCAGCTGCTTACCGGTTGTGTGGTCCCCTTCAGAGAGGGTTTCAGAGCACTTGTGCAAGTCTGAATGAGCTGGACCACAGGTCTTTGACGGAGCTGGGTGTCCCAAAATGGGTTAGTTCACTGGTACCACAAACATAATTCTACTGAAACGTACCCTGTTGTTAGCAAAAGGTTGAGTGTATTGGGTTTGTGTGGCCAGGTTTTGGTTGTTGGGAGGACTACGGGGTGGCTTCTGTAAGAAGCTGCCAGAAGCTTCCCCCATGTCTGACAGAGCCAATGCCAGATGGAGCCGAGATGGACCTACTACTGACCCAGGCCAAGCCAATCAGAGGTGGAAGTGGCACCTCTGCGAAAACATATTTAAGAAGGAAGAAAGTTACTGTGCAGATGTAATTGCTCTCAGAGAAGAGAGGAGTGAGAATATGTGAGAGGAACACCTCTGCAGACAAGGTCAGTGTAGGAGAAGGGGCAGGAGCTGCTCCAAGCACGAGAGCAGAGATTCCCATGCAGCCCATGGTGAGGCAGCTGTGCCTCTGCAGCCCATGGAGGTCCACGGGGGAGCAGAGATCCACCTGCAGCTCCTGGAGGACCCCATACTGGAGCAGAGGGGTGTGCCCAAAAGAGGCTGTGATCTCATGGGAAGCCCATGCTGGAGCAGGGTCCTGGCAGGACCTGTGGCCCAAGGAATGAGGAGCCCACACTGGATCAGGTTTGCTGGTGGGATTTGTAACCCCACAAGGGGCCCACATTGGAGCAGGCTGTTCCTGAGGGACTGTATCCTGTGGAAGGTACCTGTGCTGGGCCAGTCTCTGGAGTACTATAGTTCACGGGGGAAGTCTCAAATTGGAGAAGTTTTTGAAAAATTATCTCACATGGGAGACGCTCCAGGCTGGAGCAGGGGAAGGACTCCTCTCCTTTAGTAGTGTCAGAACAACCTGTGATGAACTGACTGTAACCCCCATGCCCATGTCCCTGCACCACTGACGGGGAGGAGAGAGATGGGATCCCTCCTGGGATGGAGGGAATGTGTTTTTAAGATTTGTTTTACTTCTCATTATCCATGATTCGTAATAAATTCACNAGCCCATGGAGGTCCACGGGGGAGCAGAGATCCACCTGCAGCTCCTGGAGGACCCCATACTGGAGCAGAGGGGTGTGCCCAAAAGAGGCTGTGATCTCATGGGAAGCCCATGCTGGAGCAGGGTCCTGGCAGGACCTGTGGCCCAAGGAATGAGGAGCCCACACTGGATCAGGTTTGCTGGTGGGATTTGTAACCCCACAAGGGGCCCACATTGGAGCAGGCTGTTCCTGAGGGACTGTATCCTGTGGAAGGTACCTGTGCTGGGCCAGTCTCTGGAGTACTATAGTTCACGGGGGAAGTCTCAAATTGGAGAAGTTTTTGAAAAATTATCTCACATGGGAGACGCTCCAGGCTGGAGCAGGGGAAGGACTCCTCTCCTTTAGTAGTGTCAGAACAACCTGTGATGAACTGACTGTAACCCCCATGCCCATGTCCCTGCACCACTGACGGGGAGGAGAGAGATGGGATCCCTCCTGGGATGGAGGGAATGTGTTTTTAAGATTTGTTTTACTTCTCATTATCCATGATTCGTAATAAATTCACTTCATTTCCCCAAGCTGAGTCTGTTCAGTCTGTTATGGTAACTGGTGAGTGATGTCTCCCTGTATTTATCAAGTCATTAGCCTTTCCTTATATATTCTCTCCCCTGTCTCGTTGTGAAGGGTTGTGATAGAGTAGCTTTGGTGGGCACCTGGTGTCCAGTAACAGTCAACATGGCACATTGAGCCGAGACTTATCGAACGGTATTATTCAATGAGCCTGGAATTTTTAAATAAATAGTTGAATTTGACTAGGTTTTTTTTCTAAATGTGGTGGCCCTGCTGTCTCAGGTTTTTTTCTTTAACAAAACCATATGAAATCAGATGATGCATTTAGTATTCCTAGTACAAAAGCAATTAGGAGACCGCACTTCCTCTTTTAAGAAGTCAAGCAACTTCTGTGAAAGCAGAGTCACAGAACCGTAGAATGGTTTGTGTTGAAAAGAATATTAAAGATCTCTCTCAGCCTGTCTTCATGTAAGAGATATTCCAGCCCTCTGATCACCTTTGTGGCCCTTTTCTGGACTTGCTGCGACACGTCCATGTCCTTCCTGTACTGAGACCCCAGAGCTGGATGCAGTGTTCCAGGTGGGTCTCGGCAGAGTGGAGTAGAGGAGCAGAATCCCCTCCCTTGCCCTGCTGCCCATGGGGCTCTGGGTGCAGCCTAGAGTGCCGTTCTGGAATGTGAGCAGACATTGCTGAGCCGTGTCCAGCTGTTCATCCACCAACACCTTCAAGTCCTTCTCCATGGGTATTCTCAATCCCTTCATCCCACAGCCAGTATTGATACTGGGGCTTGCCCCAGCCCATGTGCAGCACCTTGCATTTGGCTTCGTTGGATTTTTTGAAGTTTGTACTGACTCACCTCTCAAGCCTCTCATGGTCACCGTGCATGACATCTCTACCCTCCACTGTGTCAGCTGCACCACATACCTTGGTGCTGTTAGCAAACTTGCTGTCACTGGTGTGAATACAGCAATTAAAGCTCACAAATGATACTTGTCTTCTGCTATAAAATCAAGGGTAGATTTGATGTCCTGTACTTACTGGTGTCATGTCCAAACCTGGGCCTCTGTTGTGTACAACCACCAAATTCAGCTCCCCCATCAGTTCCAGCTGATGCTGGTAAAAACACTAACTATTCAGAGTTGTCATTTAAGCTTGCTGTGCCTGCCCTCCAGATGCTTTTTAGGGGAACACTTGAAATATATCTCCAAGGAGCAGATTTCTACTGGGCAAGTTCTGCTATGGCTAACTGCTCAGTTTGTGTTTATCTATTTTGTCTTCACCGTTTTAGTATCTAAGATTCAGAAGGTGAACCACGATTTAATCCCACGTATTGTATGTGGATTATTTTTACATTATGAAATAGGAAAGCTTAATATGTCATTTGAGCTCCTAAGAAGTCTGAAAGTGTGTGCCTGACCTGTGAGGAAAACCGCATTTGTTTTTAGCATGACCGATGAAGATTTACTTTAACTAGTAGTTAACACTGTAACATAGGAGAATTACTTGCATGCAGTTACAGATTGACAGTCTTTGACTTTGGTAATTAAGGAAGTTTTGAGTCAGAGTCAAGTTTTGTCAGGAAGGCTAAGAGAAGTGTATGGCTTGAAGCATGTGCTATATTCAAAACCATTTCCAATTCAAAACAATGTATTTATAAAAATATTTTAAACAAAATCTTGTTTGTTTTAAAACTGAGAACAAAACTGAATTTGGGTATACTTGGGACATGTGGTTGAATCTCAAGAATCAGTTTTTGAAAATACTGGACTTAAAAGTGCTATATTCTGCTTAGAAACAGTTAGATTATTATACCTATAGTGCTCGTTGTATTTTTGTCTTTAGGTTAAAATCCAAATTTCTGTATTCAGCTGTTGCTCTCTAAATCCATTTGTATTGTTTGGTTGTTCTTTTTGTAGAAATCAGGTATACTGGAAAGCTGTGGTCTGTTCTTGTTTTCATGCTGGGGTGCATGTGTGGGCAAGTTCGTTGTGGGAATTTGAGAGAGTAATTGTTTCTAGATCTGTGCCTTTTGTTGTGGTGTTTTGGGGGTTTTTTCCTTTTTTTTTTCTCTTTCTAGTCAGACATTTGGTTTAACTCCTGAATGAACAACAGTTGTAAAACAAGGGATTGGTACACCGAGGCATTGACTCCACCCTGGTGCAGTGGCAGTTTAAGGCTACGTGAAGGTTAGTGCTGTAAATTCGGGATAAGCCTAGTAATGGGAATATACAGGCATTTATATAGAGCCAAAGTACATCTGGAACTGTTCCATTTAATCTTACTGGAGCAAGTCTAGGGGACAGCAACAAAGATGATCATGGGGCTGGAGCACCTCTCCTCACAAGTCAAGAGACCTGGAGATGTTCAGCCTGGAGAAGAGAAGGCTCTGGGGAGAGCATATAGCACTTTCTAGCACCTGAAGGGCCCCTACAAGAAAGCTTAAGAGGGTCTTTTTATCAGTGAGTATATTGATAGAATGAAGGGAATGGCTTTAAAGTGAAAGAGAGGAGATACAGCTTAGATATTAGGAAGACATTCTTTACAGTGGGGGTGGCAAGGCACTGGCACAGGGTGCCCAGAGAATTTGTGAGTGTGCCATGCCTTGAAGTGTCCAAGTCCAAGCTGGATGGGGCTTTGAGCAACTTGATCTAGTGGAAGGTGTTCCTGCCCAGGGCAGGGTGGTTGGAGCTACATGATCTTTAAGGTCCCTTCCAACCCAAATCATTCTATGATTCTACTAGGATTAGATGCAGATGGTGCTCAATTGACAAATTCAATCCAGACCATATCCATGTTACTGTATTGAGAGAACATATTCTTTTATCCTGTTGCATAGATTAGCAGATTAGCAGTGCCGGTAGGACTCAGCTATGTCTTTTCTGTCCCCATTGTTTAAATCAAGAGTCATAATCCACAAATGTAGACAACAATGGGTAGTCAGATGTTAGTTGGTTTCATGTTGCTTCTGTACTTGTGTCTAGAAGCCGTGTCCTTGTGCAGCATTGTTCCTGGAGGGTCAACATTACTACGGAACAGCAGACGCACAGTTTAACCAAGCGAGGTGAGACTTGCCAGAGGTGCAAGCTAAGATTACGGAAGGAAGGATGTCAAGCAAACGTCCCTTGCCTAAGTGATTGTTAAAGGAACTCTGTGAAAAATTATGCTTTCCTTAAAGAAGGATCAGGCCAGAATATACAAGAAGAGATATTTTTAGATATTTGATTTAGACCTTTTGTCCTTCAATCTTCTATGCTCCATTCACAGAAAATGTTCTGCTCGCCTGAGTGTGTTTTCCATGCAAGCTTTTCTGGAAGCCTGCTTTGCATTGCATTTCTGCTGTGAGGTTTAAAACTGCTACTGAAGTTTTGCCTGAATGTATTTTTGTCCAATTTGTCTCTGTATTCACATGCTAATGCACTTTTCACTAGAAAAGCTCTAGCATATATATTCATGCATTTTATTTTGTAATCTTGCATGGTATTGAGGTCAGATTAACAGGCCTAATTGTAAATCAGAGCTTCCTCCAAAGGAAGAATAATTTAAAAGTTGTCTTCATGCAGAATCTAACACCTGTGTGCTTTTTTGAGGAGTCAGTCAATAAAACCCAAGCCTGGCATGGGTTTGGGGGGCGTGTCTGCTGGGTGGGCTTGGGAGCCAGGCTGTTGTTGTGTTGTCTGTACGTCCCAAATTTCTCCAGAAAAAATTCAGAGAGGTGATCCTGCACACAGCAACTGTACTGCCTGATCCTTGGCTTCAGCTCTTTAAAAAGCAGGTGGTAGTCTCAATTTGGTCTTACACTTTATCCTAAGTGCAAAGCTCTTTCCAGCAGCAGTGTTTGTCGTAGTTTTAGAGTGGCATTCAGGTCCTGGATGTGAGGCAGGAGCAGAGGCAGTGAAATACAGGTATGTCTTTCTGAATGTTGGGAGACACTTTCACTGTGAGGAGAGACACTTTCACTGAGAGGGTGACAGCATTGGCAGAGTTTGCCCAGAGATGTGGTAAATGCTCCATCTGTGAAGAAGATCTTCTGAAGCCATCTGGACGTAGTCCTGGACAGGTGGCTCCAGGTGGCCGTGCTTGAGCAGATGACCTCCAGAGGTCCATTCTAGCTCAGTCTCTCTGTGATTCTGTGGCCTCTGACCACTAGGACTGTAGGCACTTCTCTGGTTCTTTAGAGTAGTTAAGAGAAGAGCAGCTGATGATTAGTGTTCCTGTTTGATATACTTGACTGTGGTTAGTCTCAGTCAGGCTTTCCCTTTGTGAGTTCTTAGATGAATGCACTTGTGAGTTATTCATCTCTGAACTAGAGATTCAAGGCTGGAGATGAACAGACCATTGTAGTTTCTGGAGCATTTGCAAATCAGGATAATTTGTTAACTCCACAGATGTAGTGATGCCTAAGTTTTTTATATATTTTTAGTATATTTGTAGCTTTGTAGATTGCTAATGCATGGCTGTAGCTCCCAGTACTTTTCCTACCCTCTTCCCCTACATTTTAGAACAATAAGCTAACCTTCTAACCCATTCCTGGAATCCTATTTAGTCTTGCCTCTGTAGCCAACCAAGGCCATCTTGTTTTTTTACCATGTATCATAGACATAATAAATGTGGGGCTAGAAAGTAGGGGGGGCTCCAGTGCGGGCAGAGCCAAAACGGGATTACTCAACTAACTGTTCCTCTAATTGGATGATATTTGTTAAATATGCTAATTTGTTAAACTTATAAAATTGTAGAAGTCCTGTATCACATGTGCATTTTGCTGTATTGCACCTGGAGGGCCTCCATTAAAGACCTGTTTTTACATTACTTCCTATATTAATATTGTCTCGGAAGTGTGTTTTGTTTCTTGATTTTTGTAGGCATCAGTAGCACAGCCATTTACACTCAAGGCCCTAACTTTTCATTTTTCTTGTTGCTTAGTAATACTTGCTTACCTGTTGTAGAGCTAAATTCAAAGAGGGGATCTACACATTCAGTGCCTGTTCTACAGTGCTGCTGAAGTGGTTCATCCAGTTGTCAAAATACTGGCAGTTTATTTGCTGAGCAACCTCTTCTGTTTTCTGGAGCTGTTGATGAAATAATTTAACTCAGCTGTGGAAAATGTAAGTTACAGAACAGACTCTGTTCATAGCAATGGCACTCCCCATACCTCTCCTTCGTGGTGATGCCAGTGAAATGTTAGCTGTAGGCTCACCACTGATGGTGGTGGCTCAAAAACCTGCACATGATCACACAGAGAATTATTACAGTGTTACTGTTCTGAGGTAAAAGCTCTCTTCCACCCAGTTGAAATACAGCGTGCTGACAAATTAGCCAAATAAATGAGGTACATAAAATTGTGAGATGGAGCTTGTGGTTTCTATTTTGTGTGGAACTAACAGCAGCCTGAAAAATGTGTGCTGCCGCAGCAGTCTGCTCGTCAGGTGCTTGTTTCATTTGTAGAAGACATTTCTAGAGGAACCCTGATTTTAGTAACAGTTGGTGTTTTTTGGAGATTGATTGTGGATTTCTTGTTCTTGTGGTAAAGCAAGATCAGTTTGTGCTTCAAACGTGCAATTGAAAATTCTTCTAGCGCATTAGACCTATAGTGCTCAGCGGCAGATGTCTGTGGGAGGCAAATACCTCCTTTTTTCCTTTCCACTTTTTCCTTTCCCCTCCAAATGGATCTTGAGAGGCTGATGGCAGACCCAGCAATGGGCAGAGCTGTAACTAGCCATAGTCGTGCATGACTCTTTCCCTCCCCAGATCCCACAGTGGCACCACTCAGGTTCCCAGTGCAGTGCCACGGATTCTGCAGAAGCAAGGGGTATACAGGGTGCACAGGCATTGTAGCTCAGGAGTAGAAACAATCAGTTTAATTCTGTGGGGCAGTTAATGGGACGTAACACTCTGTACCCCAGTAAACCAAAACCAGCAAGGCTTGTAAAAATAACCTGCAATATTTGTCTGGATGTTTTCTGATGATCCACATGCTTACGTCTGTGTGCGATTACTCATCGCTGGCAGGCAGCTATGCCCACAGTCTGCCTGTGGTGCTGTTGATGCATCCAGGCAGCCTGTGAGTCTCTGTTGGAAGTGGTTTCTTGATCCCAGCTATAAGACCACATGAAGATTTTGTTCCTGCAAGTTAATCACCAGTTGTAAACACACTGAGTGGAACAGCATTGCAGTTCCAGAGCAGCCAATTACATTCTTTTCTGTAATTTCTTCAGTGCTGAGTCTATTTTACATGCTTAGCTCATGGTTGGATTTCTTGAAGTGAACAGGTGTCAGATGAATGAAAACTGCATTTTCTGGGTATTGGATTGTGGTCGACTTCAGTCATTATGTCCAGACAGTCCTCTTCCCTTCTCTCTGGAGTTCTCTAATGTGTGTCTATGAAAATGGGATTAGACGAGGCTGTCTGGCGCTATTTTCTCTTGGAATAGTATAAAACTTTGAGTAAAGGCACTTGGATAAATTGCTGGAAGTGCCTGTTTAGAGCTTCTGGCACAGATGAATTCCTCTACACAAACTAGGAGAAGTTCTGTTTCTGTGCTGATAAATTGGTTTTTAACTGTTCAGGGAAAAAGCTGCGGTGACAGTATAATTGTAGATTAATTCAGGGCGGGAGGAGCATCAGGAGCCTGCTGCTCAAAGCAGGATCACTTTCCTTATGAATGTATTTACAGACTCCTTTTACTTAAACATCCTTTGCACCCTCTTTCTTTCAGTTTCTTAATCCCCATGCAAACACATATTTGGCAGTATCAGCCTCAGATGAGGGCCCACCTCTCTAAGAATGGTGACCAAATTACTCACACAAAAACCTGTTGCAAAACTAATCTTCAGTCAGCAGTCTCACCTGCCTGCTCATAAGAGTGTATCTATATAAACTGCAGAATGTTTCTGTGGTCTGAAGATTAAGTATTCAAATTCTCCAGTTTCCAAGAAGGAAGAGGCTAGAATGCACCTGTGCTGTTTGTCTTGTTTTTGACATCAACTTGTTTGAAAAAAACGTGTATAATCCAGGGAACAGTGTCAAAGGTAGTAGGTAGATTGTCCTTATGCTTTTTTGGATGTTGAGAAAATGTCACCTTTGTCAGCACTTGGCAGTCTTCCATTTTAGCTCAAATACAATTTGAAGGGTAATGCTGTAGGTATGTCAGACTCTGTTTTCTTAATTATCATTCCTGTTTCTTTTTCTGTTGTCTGTCTTCTCTACAGCACAATGTTTAGCTAACTGTCTGGGTGCTTTTAGCACATGACAAGTATAGTTAGTGTAGCTATATGGATTCATGTAGAGTTTAAATCAGTTGGCAGATTCAGGAGGAGCAAAGTGTCTGAAGTTGCACGGAAGTCAATGTAGTATGCTAGTTTGCATATTTGTGTAGTCTGTGATTCTTGACTGCTGTGGCCATGTGATTCATTTAATGAACTAGTCAATATAAGCTAACTGCTATATATGTAGAGATGGAATGCTTATAAAAACATGTCTCTGCTGAGTTAAAATACATGCTTTTTTATAGCTTCTATTTGCATTACTCAGGAGTGATTAACTTCTACAAAAACAATTTGTGTCTTACAGCTCGCCTTGAAGGGATCTAACTATGCTGGCCTGCTGGAACGGCATCACATTCATACAAAAAACGTGGAGCATGTTGTAGACAGCTTACGGTAAGAATGTATGGATGTTGAGGATTTCAGACAGTGCAAATGTCCATGGATTGTGTGAAACAAAAGGAAGCCTTGTGTTACAAGTGCTAATAGAATAGGAATACTGAAAAGAGAATGATGCAGATGAACAGTCGTTCCCGAAAGAACCATAATGTGAACTGGCTCAGTTCCGTGAATTAACATGCTCTGGTATCATCTTGAAAACAAACAAGGAAGTTATAAAGGATTTGTGTGTCAAATGTTTATAAGCCAAATCTGGCTGTAATTACTCCTACTCTGCATGACAGCTTTTCAGAAGGATGTGACAAGGAACAATACAGGACAGAATTCAGACTTTTTCTGAACTTTACAGGAACGAGAGGATAGAAGTTCGTCTTGTTAAACGACGAGAATATAATGAAGAGACAGTTCGGTGGGCAGATGCTGTTATATCAGCAGGAGGTATGACTTTATGGAAGGGAAGTATTTGTTTCAGTATGTTTCTATAGATATGTTTTTCAAAAATAATTTGCAGTGTGTGAAGCAACTGGAAGTATGCACATTCTGAAAACATATTGCTAATCTAATTGTCAGAAAATCTGACAAAATGCAACGGTTGTGACCATCTTGTCTACCGCTAGTATCTAAAATTGTAGCCCTACGGAAATGAATCCCAGTGCATGGCCACTTTGGAAAAGTTTAATTGTCATGTGTAAAGCAGTATAAACTGTGGAATTTACTACAGTTTTCAACGAAAGAGAATGAAATGGTTGGTATCATGTGATTTTATGTAGCCCTAAACCCTACTCTCTGTTTTCTGGGATATGAGGTGTAGACTAACATACTACCTCATGGTCCTCTTGCTCAAACTGTCTTTCTTGCTTTTGCACTTAATCCAGTGACTGGCGTATCAAGTTGGATGGTACAGGTAAAAGTCTGCAACTTCTGAGCATCTTGTGCCACTGATAAGTGTTTTTTAGATGAACCAACAAAGCAACTAACCTGATTGTTTATTTTTAATATTGGATTGCAGCAGTTCATTCATTTTTTTCAGATTTGCTGCAAATAGAGCATTGTGTTGGTGGGCTCTGACATAATGTTCAATCATCTGTGGCAATTAGACTTGACCACAGCTTTCTCTCTTTCCACTAGTCCAGTTTGCCCTTAGCTACTGATCACCATGCAGAATGGGTAGAAAGACATATGTGTATATTCCTGAAGCATCCTAATACACTCTTGTAGATTTCAAAGAACTCTTCTAGACTGGAGGCCAAAGTGCCAGTTTGTCTGTGGCAAAATTTGTCATGGTTGAGGCAAGCAGCTGTGAAGTGATACATCATCTGAGGTTTTCAGAGCTTGTATCTTCATTCTTTTCGGAGCTTATATCTTCGTGCAAAGACTGAAAGAGGTTATAGTTGTCCTTCTGTTTAACAGACAGGAAAAAATACCAATATCTGGAGAAACCATTTAAAGATTTCTGCTTTCAAGATTTCTACTTACTTAAGATTTCTTTTTCATGTGTGTCTCTTTGGGGCCATATAAGACCTTTAAATTGTGCCTTCTATCTAGAAGGACAACTAGGGTGAAGCTAAAGTCATTATTTTTATGTGATTCACAGTAAAATTTGGTTTTGTTTCCTGTCTCCTGTGGCTTTGTTTGGCAATACTTTCTAAATTAACTTCTGTTAAAGAATTTCTCGTAACTGCTGATAAACATACAGAAATTTCTATAAATCTCTGTTAAAGCTTGCTTCTGCCAAGTTCAATTGCCTGGGCATGTATAGCTGTCAGATAAGTTGTAATTTTTTCAGTCACGTTTGCCATCTTGAATTCAGTTGTCACTACCCTGCTTTGAAAGGTGTCAGTAGTTTTGTGGTTCCATTATATTTTTGTCCAGCTTGCCTGATTGATTGTTGATATAAAAGCACATAATGGTAATGCTGGAGTTTGGGGTACTAGAATGTGAAGTGAAACTAATTTTTGATCTGTTTTTTTCTGTAGGTGATGGTACTATGTTGTTGGCAGCCAGTAAGGTCTTTGATAAATTTAAACCTGTCATTGGAGTAAATACTGATCCTGAAAGGTAAAAGCATATTTGGGAAAGCAATACTTTATTTAATATCAGGCACATTGCGCATCTGTTTTCATGGTGCATGAGGCATGCCTGTAGCATTTGGCAGCATAAATGTCTGTTTTACTGGATTGTAGACACCAAGGGAACCTGTTGTTTTTTTAGAAAAGTTTCCACAGTGAGTTATCCTGTCTCATCTGAGAGGACATTAAGTAATTTTGGATAAGCATGACTGTGTTAAACTGCCACAGCTGTTCTCGCACAATAGTGTAATAGCACTTGCATCTGGTTAACTTGTATTACTAACCAGAAGTTTGAGGCTAGGGATGGCCGTATAGAATCTAGACAGGAAGAAGGACTTCATAGAAGCAGCTAAGTGTGGTGCCTGAACACACAGAAACTTAATTGCTTTGTGAAGAAGATGAATCCAGTAGAGCTTCAGATGAAAAAGTTTGCTGTGGTTTCTTCATATAAACCATGTCATACTTCAGAGGACTCAGTCTCCTCAGCCAATTGTTGGCAGTTGTTGTCCTATTATAAACTCTGCACAAGCTGCACCCACCTGCCCGCATCAATCTTAGAGCTCAGTGGATGCAGTGTGTTAGTACTGCCTGATTGGTATAACCTTCAAATGGATGGCAAGTGAAACTCAGAATTCACCAAGGCTCTGTCTGCTGAGAAGTCCAGATTTACATTTCTGCTTTTGATATTGACAGTTAATTTATCCTTAGTGCATAAAGTGGTGGTCAAAAGGTTTAATTCCTTTCATACCTTACTTCTCTTCCAAAACTTTTCAAATGCTGTGAATATTCTGCGTTATCAAGCCTGACTAGCAGGGTTCAAATAACAAATGCCTTCAAGTTGTCAAATATTACTCATGGAAGGGAGCAATGTTTAGTCTTCTAGTTTTGGTAAGAGATTCTTTTGATCTTAGGCATGTTGCTTAGCTGTTCATGTCACTAACTTGTGTGTAAATAGAGGAAATTTTTTTTCTCACCTACCAGGCTTACTGAGCTTAAATTGCTTGCCTAGAATGGTGACAGGAACTATATTAGTGTTTACATATTCCTGCAGGATTACTAGCTGAACAGACAGTTTTTAGGGGAACTGTGGGAGAAATATCCTGTCTCAGACACACAGACTCCAGGAGCTGAAAGCAATTGTGCAATAGTAGTGGAGGTTGGTAAAGGTCAAAGTATAGCTTTGCTAGATGCAACACAAAGGGAGATTTGTTTTGTTTTGTTTTTCAAAGGTGCCAAATCTGAACAGTAATACTGTAATTTTCATTGTCATTTTTTGCTACCAGATCAGAGGGTCACTTGTGCTTGCCTGTGAGATACACACATTCATTTCCTGAAGCACTACAGAAGCTTTATCGTGGTGAGTTCAGGTAGGATTCACTGATCTTTGGTTTTCAAAAATATACAAGAATTGGAAAATACCTAATCATGTACAATTCTGAAGGAGCAGGTGAAGCTTAGTAAAAGCTTAATGGCTCAAATTGTGAATTCTGTGTAGATGTTGTTTACAATGTTGAAAAATGAGTTTGTGGTCAAGAGTGAGATTGGAATACAAATGATAAAATTGATTGCTAGTTCCAGCAAAAAGTCTTCTGGTATGACCTGCAAAAATTGATTTTCACTTCTGACTTAGCAAATTCATAAATGAGGAACTGCATTCTTGTAAGGGTGTATTGATTTACATATTTTAGGACTCAAAAACATATGTAGTGCAGTGATGGCCATAAGAATAGAAGCTAATGAAACACATAGTTAGGAACTGTAACTGAATCAGCTTGTCTGGAAAGGCTTCTGGTGTCTTGAAGTTGTACATGGATGCCAGAAACTGGAAAAGGGCAGTTGTCTTTTCTCCTTATCCTTGAGGTATCAGTCAGCATAACAGTCCGTGTTAGCACTGGCCTTGTAGTACCATGAGATAACAAACATTATTGATTTATAAAGGACAAACTGTATCAGATTACCCAGATTTATTTTGTTGGTGTTCAGTGGTGTAACAGGTTCTCAGAATAGGGGTATAATAGGGGTACAGTCCTATTTTTTAGTTTTATAGGGTGTCTGATGTGTTCTAGCATGAGCATTGTAAAGAGGCTAATATAGTGATACTCACTGCATGCTGCCTGCATGACTACCTAAAATCATACTTGGAATTTAAGGGCAGATAGGATGTGTAAATGAGGCTCTATAAAGATGACAATGAGGAAAAACTAGTAATGTAGTCATAGAAAGCATAACTCTCTTGTGGTAATCTCAAGAAAAGCTGGTTACTGACACCTGGATATCAACAGTATGAACAGGAAAAAGATGTGGTCATAACATTCCCTTGTGATTTGCTTTCTTAATCAAAACTGTTGCTATTTTGTTTTATGAAATCTCTAAGTTGTATGAGGAAAAAGGAATTGATATCTCTAGGGAAAAATAAAAAAATCTGAGTGTTCTAACATGACTATTATATCTTCTTGCTTCAACTGAATTCCTCTTAAGCATCCTAAATTGCTAGGCCAGGAGGAATTGTTAAAATGAGAGGATACTTGGGGCCTTTTATGTAAAGGGATGCATAGAGCTGCTTTTCTGGACATCTACAAATACAGACAAAAGATATTAAAAATACAGCATGTCTTGACGTACAAATTCTTGAGAGATTTTATTCTCAAACTCCTTGCATTAGTCATTCATTCACAAGTTAGAATCCTATGCCTAAAATGGAGAGTTGTTATATATAATTTTTGTAGACTAGTTTGGGCCAGTGTCCTCTTGTTTTACATGTGCAAAAAACATTAGGTAGCAAATTGGTAAATGTAAAGAGTATACAATTTAGTATGATTAACTTTCTAAATTTAGAAGTTAGAGTGGAAGCTATAAAACTTAAAACGTGACTTTGAGTATATGTAACTTTCAGTATTAAGATGCTCTGCTTTGAGAGTGAAGACTCTGGAATCCTGTCTAATTTTGCAATGAATATTTCAGCTACTGATACCAACTTCTTTCTCCTCTCTTAGGTGGCAGTGGCGGCAAAGAATCCGACTGTACCTTGAAGGAACTGGTATTAACACAACCCCTGTAGATTTACATGAACAGCAGCTAAGCCAAGAGCAACACAGCAGGGCTCACATAAATGAAAGATTCCAGGATCAAAGTAGGTTAAAATCTGACAAAAATATAATCACTTTGCTATGATAACTTGGAATAGAAGATAAAGATTTGTAAAAGTTGTAGTACTTGAAATATTTAGTGTCAAAATACCTGTTTTTTTTTTTAAATGCTGTCTCTTAGAGTTACTATAACCACTTGAGAGTGTGTGTGTGTGTGTGTGTGTGTGTAGATATGCACTAGTAACTTGTGCTAACTTTTAAGGTAGGTTAATTCACACTTGGAAAAAGCTTGTCTCGGACTACCAGCAAGCAAATAAGAAATTAGAAGTGAGAATTTCTCCGTGGGTAATTCTTCAGTCATCAAACACCTTCAACTCTTTTCTTTATGATGAGTTGAAGATGCATGGTTCTGTGCCTAACCTTTGTCCAGTACTGCATTTGCTCATGAAGAAGTCCTTGTCAACATGAACAATTTGTTAATCCTCTTTAATTACCTTATGGTATGAAGTCTGATTCTTTGAACTTTATCAGAAATGTCTGCTGGGTCACTGTCGGTAAATTTATCTTGGCTCGAAGAGTGACTGACAGAAGAGAAGACTTCATTCTGCCTGGATGTCCATGACTTTTCAGGGAAAGCAATGTCTGAACCTAAGTGTCATTGCTGACCTTGGTTTAAATATTTGTTGTCTCCAGTAAAGGACAGTGACTGGCCACAGAGTAAATTAGTGAAAAATTGAGTATTTGAAGAAAATGGAACATTAAGTCTAGAATACAAACCCAGGCAGCAGAATCTGTCCTCCAATGAATTGGGAATTGTTTTTAAAAATGTATGGTTTAAATCCATGATTCAAAACTATTGTATTCAATATCTACAGGATCTGACATTTCTGGTCCACATCTTTTACCGGTGAGAGCACTCAATGAAGTCTTCATTGGGGAGTCTCTTTCATCCAGGTATGTTTAATTGTTTAATCAAGGCACAATTGCCTTAATCAAGGCACAATTGACTTGATTTCTTTTGATGACATTGCCATGGACAATTAGTGATGTGATTTTATTGTCAAATTTCAGTTGTAGTCTGTAAATATTTAACACTGATTGTATTATTACTGATCCCAAAGTGTATTTTCAGAGATATAAATGCAGTAATTTTGACTTCTGGTTTTCTACCTCCTCTCTGGTCATTCTTTCATCTTTCATTTTTCCTAGCTGTTTTCTTTCCTCTTTATCAGTGATTTAAGTATCTGTCCTTAAACTGCCTCCTTTCCTGCATATCTTCTTAAATATCTTTTCACAAGCTTTTAGCATGACCAAGTACTCCTTTTCCTGCCTTTCTGTCATTAGAGGCAAAGGTATCAACCTGCCTTTGGCAGAAGCTTTGTTATTGACAGAAAACACTTACTTCCTTCTTTTAAGAAATGAGTTTGTATCAAATCATGGTACTGCCTTATTCATGATTCATGTGACTGTCCTTTCTGTCCTGAAGATCAATGCATTTCTGGCAGCCAAACAGTAGGAAGGATATGGGGAATATGACTGGGGCTGCAGTAAAAAAGTTAAAATGATCCTTGCTCAGGATTTAACCAAACTTTTACTTGTATTTTATATCCATTTCCCTTTATTGTTTATCTTAAAAAATAACAAACAACAACAACAGAAAAGCCACTTTAGGGTTTAACAGCTTGTATTTGTACAGTGCCTGGGACACTGATTGCTGCACGAAACAGTATAAATGTTCCATGAGTGCTTTATTTTTCATTTGGACTGCAGCCTCAGACTGGCAGAAAGAATTAATCTCAAAGAGATCTCTGATAAATCAAACCTAATTTCATCAAGATTCTAAAACGTTTCTTTTGATAGAGGAACACAAAGCTATTTTCCAACACTATGAGTGTCACAAGTGCATTGTGCTCTTGGTTCCAGTGTATTTTGAGAACCACTGAGGAACACAATGCCTGTAGGAACAAATCGCTGGATGTAAGTGTTGTGTTAATAGGATCTTACACTTGAAGACTTAAATAATGTCATAGAGATGAATCTTCTGTACGGTTCAAATACACAGGTCTGCTGTTTATTTAGACAAAATGACTTTAGGAGCTTCTTCTAAGGTCTTATGCTGCATGTCAGTGAAGAAAACAAGTAAACTGAAGGAAAAAACCCGAGAAAACCTGTCATACCCAGCTTGCAAAAACGACATTAAACTGAAGCAAGCTGTGCACCAGTGTTATTAATTTACTTCCAGTTCTTAAATCTCCCCATCTTCTCAAGAGTGATTACACAACTTGCCCATAGTTACTAAGAATATTAACTGTTTGACACCAAACAGCCAAGAGCTGTATTTCTGGTGGATCCAGAAATCCTGAAATAATCCTGAAATAATAGCTCAGGAAGTTCTGTTTGCTAAGAAAGGTGAAACTCAGTCATGCATAAAACAGTGAATGTGATATTTCTGAGAGGGCATTTATTAATCTGACTGCTGTATCACACTGTTTGAATTAGCACTATGAATATCAACAAGTTAAGTTCATAAATATACTCTTGGATGTTCTGAAGCTTGTAGAGTGAAACTCTGATCTCTAGGCCTAACACTAGGAATCCCTTGATAGATGAACAATAACATGCAGGAGATGACTGTACACCAAGACCTAGTACATCTGAGTTTTAGGAATAATTTGCCCTGGAGAGAAATGTAAGCCTGCTGATCATTTAAAGCTGTTCATGAAGAATCACTGGATTTTTAATTACTGAAGTAATCAAGAATTCAGCTTCAATCAAGCTATTACTTACTGATGCTGAAGTGTTTAGTGTTCCTTGACATAATTTAATGAAACCTAATCATAGCATAACCACAGTTTTTGTGTGGTGCGACAATTATGTATATTTATAGTTTTATTTATATTTATAGTTTTATTTGTAAGTCCAACAAGCTCTGTAGATGAACCACAGATGTGGTTTTGTGCATAAATTAATATGAGAAGTGACTCCAGAAAAAGTGCCTAAAAGTTCATGCTGCAAATCATTTTAGGCCATTATAAAAACTGCTATAAAATAGTGAATCAGAAGTAGCTGTCAAATTGGAAACACTGTACAAAGTGTGAAGCACTGTGAAATTGTGATCCAGATTTGAAACTAGCCCCTCTAAATTGTTATGTGCCTGATAAGGCTGTGTGTTCTGTCTTATTCAGGGAGAACTTTAAGTCCTGCAAACCCAGTTTTAAATTCTCGCTTCATAGGGCCTCCTATTATGAAATATCAGTTGATGATGGTCCTTGGGAAAAGCAGAAGAGTTCAGGGCTTAATGTGTGTACTGGCACAGGATCAAAAGCATGGTAAGTACATGTTGCTGCTTTGATATAAAATGTCATTTAAGATAAGTGAGATGGATCTATTTTGCTTATGCATTTTGTCCTTACTGAGACGCTGTTGGGCTGTGGGTAAGTCAGTCAAATACTGACTTACTGCCACACTGTCAGTATGGCTCAAAGCTGTTTCAGGTGTATGAGAAGAGCAGAGCACTTGTTACTTGTAGGTATGGAGAGAAGCCTTGAAAGGGTGAGGAGCTGTGGCACTAAAAGACAAAAGTTGTCTTAGGTGTAATTTGGGTGAAAGACGTGGCATGCCACACGTGAAGATGAATGGTTGGGAGTGGTGAGGGAAAGAGATTCTGCTCTGACTTGCAGAGCATACTGAGGTGATGTGTGAACTACTCTTGTTGGCTAAAATTAAAATGCTTAGATGATGTAGCTCAGCAAACTTATAAAAATCTAAGCTCGAAGAAGAAAGGGATAACATGTACTTGGAAGCAGTGTTAAGTGTTCTCTGGCACATCTACTGTCCATTTGCCTTTCAAGCCTCTTGTTTCATTCATATTTAATTGACAGGGCACAATCTCTTTGCCAAAATAGTCCCCTTAAACAAAGATGGCCATATCTACAGAGAACTGGCCTAGCTTAATCAGAGGGATAAATTACTTAAACTTCAGTTTAAACAAGCTGCAGTACTGCATGTAAGCCTAATCAATTTAGTTCTGAGATGTGAGAGATGTGTACAGTGCATCTGTTGTGTTCATAGTTTAAAGTTTTACAATAGACCCTGGATTTATGTGGCAGGCTAAGATGAACTAAAACAGAAGCTTTTAATGAAATTCAAAAATGAGTATTCATGCTGTAACCGTGGTTACTGGGTTTTACTCTTCATTGTAATTCAGAATTTTGTATTCAGTCAGCATAGCTTAGTCCTGGAGCCTGCCAAGGATGAAATTGGCAGACTGCTAGGGAAACTTTCCTAGTGTTCAGTACCTTGGGAAAGTACAGTCTTAATTCAACGCTGTTTTTATGCATTTCATTTGCTTATACACTCTGTGCTGAGCAATCCCAGAACCAGGGGCCAAACTCCAGGATTGCCCCTCTCCATTGCTGTAATCAGTATGTGTTGCTGGAATCCTCTAAATTGAGGCCAAGCCTCAGTGGAGTGATCTTCTGTAGCCTTTTGTCTAGAGGCTCTCCTGGAATTTCAGACTTTCTGTGACTGAGAGACATTTAAATGTCCAGGTGCTTTCTTTAGCTACCAAAACTTGTGCAAAAGGATATCTTGATAGCATCTGCTCAGGCTTGCAGGTAGGCTTAAGTGTAAGAAAAAGAGCCTTGGATAACCAGGCTCAGCAGCTCTGTTCTCTGTAGTGTAGTGGATGTGTGTTGCAGTCTGAGGCATTTTACTACCATGACAAAAGTGCTGGAGTGAGGATTTTAAGCTGTATTGGGACTTGGGCAACTGAAGTGTTCACAGTACTGCTGCACAGTGGCTGTGATTAGTGCCTACTCCCTTTTGAGCCTGGGCAGTGGAGGGAGACTTCTTTTGGTGTTTAGACTTAATTCAGACTGAGGCTATGTTGACCTGTTCATCCAAATGTGTCAAAGGCCGAAGTGTCTGATCTGACTGTTCCTTTTCTATATACACCACTTCTTGTGAGATTCAAGACCACACCTTAAAGTATAAATAAAGAGATACAACATTTGTAAAAAAAATGTTGGGTTCATAAATGAAAATTAGCAAAAGGAATTAGCAAGGGTTGGACAGACAGGATAAGAACACACTGAATCTCTGGAACTATCATGCTTCGGGTTTTTAATGCAGACTTTAATCAGCAATTACTGGGCTTTTAAGGCAGAAGGAGACTACATCCCATGTGTGGTGCTCTTCTTTCCTGAAGACTTCACTTAATGGATTTATAAGGTCTACAAAGCCACGGGTAGATGCCAAACCAAGAGTTAAGACTTTTTTAAAAAAATAAACTGATACTAAATCACCTTAATAGCATTCTTTTTTTCCCCCCAAATGTTGAGTATAGTTCTTCATCAGTGTGCGAGATTTTTTGGTTTGTTTTTGCTTTGTTTTTCTCCTAAGTTGTACTGCTTAGCAAACAAGACTTCTACTTCTCTGTCTAGGTCCTATAACATTAACAAGGTTGCACATCAAGCTATTGAAGAGATCCTTAAGATTGGTGAGTGAACAATGTGGCATTACTAGCCAAGTTTATATAAAGATGCACCTATCTAATTGGGGCTCTTTCTCTTGGCTCAACAGCGAAAAAGCATGGAAGTTTGAATATGCCATTGAACACGGAACTAGTACAACAAGGTTAGTAAAAAGGGCAAGAAGTATCTTTGGCCAGTTAATTTTTTTTTGTATTTTGTACTGCTCAGCTTTCATTATTTTAACACTCTTGCAATAATAGTCTTTCTTACAGACATTATTTAGGCACATTTGGCAAAAAATGTCTTAATTGATACGAAAGCATTAGACTTATTTAGACTTCTGTATATCCTCTTCAGGAGAATTTAGTTCTTCTAAGATTTGAAACAGTTAATATTTAATCACCTCAAGAGAACTATTGAGTGTTCGTCATGCTCAGTTCAGAACTGAAGGGAATCTTCTATACAAGCAATTTTTTTTTGCATGGGAAGGCTATTAAACATCTGTCAAGACTTGATGTTCTCTCTTGACAGGGAAGCCACTCTTCCCTGAAGGAATGTGTGTTTCTGAGAGTAACTAATTTTTTCTGGAAAAACTAATTGCTGATTTCTCTACTTACAGTAACAAATGATTACAATGAGTCTCTGCTCTACAGTCCAGAGGAACCAAAGATGTTTTTCAGTGTTCGAGAGCCTATTGTAAACAGAGTTTTCTCAAGTAGCCGTCAGCGTGGCTTCTCTTCAAAGTAAGTGTTGGCTGCAACAGTCATTGAAGAGTTACTTCATTCTGTGTATTTGTGAAAGTATGAGCAACGCAGAACTTTCACTTTAAGTGTTTCAACATCCAGTTTGTGCTTTGAGTGGCTTGAGTATTGTTCTCATAACAGCAGGAAGAAAATGTTTCCTAGTTGTGTTATGCCTTTTTAATGTTTGATTCCTGCACAATCTTACAGAATAAAAGAATCTCACTGTGCCCAGTTTTGGAGATGTGCCATTCCCTCAGTATGAGACCCAGGCATTGACAAACTGGAGTGAATTCAGGAAAGGGCCACTGAGAGGGTAAAGGGGCCAGAACACATGGTGTATAAGGGAAAGACTCAAAACAGTGCTTTCGTTTAGCCTGGAGGGGAGAAGACTAAGGGGGGAACCAGTTGCTGTCTTCAGCTACCAAAGGATGGCTACGGAGGAGACTTGAGTTAAACTCTTTTCAGAGCAGAGTATGAGGCAATAGCCACGATTTTATAAGATGTAAATTCTGATTTAAAAAAAAAAAGAATTTTCACTGTGAGACTAGTCAAGCAGTAGACCAGGTTGCCTCTATAGATTTTGCTATCACTGTCCTTGGAGATACTCAAAACTTGACTGGCCAAGGCCCTAAGCAACCTAACCTGTCTGAAGTAAGACCTGATTTGAGCAGAAGGTTGGACTAGATGTGTTTCCAAACTGAATTATTTTGTATTTCACCATTTTAACTTAGAGCACTTGTTCCAGGGGAGGCTTAGATTGAATATGAGGAAAATTTTCGTCATGGAAAGGGTTGTCAAGCAGTGGAACAGGCTGCCCATGGAAGTGGTGGAATCATTGTCCCTGGAGGTATTTAAAAGACATGTAGACATGGCACTTAAGGGTATAGGTTTAGTGGTGGGCTTGATAGTGCTTGTTCAGTGGTTGGACTCAAGGATCTTGCTTGTCTTTCCCAATCCAAATGATTCTATGATTTTTGTGGAGCTTGTCACAATTAAATATAAAAACATACAGCTGTTAGTTATATGATGAGAATAACTGAACCTAGAAACAATAACATATAAACAGTTGAAATTAATACAGAATTTCAGTATTACTTATATGTAAATTCAACCTTTTATATCAAAACAAATATCCAAAGGAGCTCTGACCCAAAGGGGACCCAAATTTTTCTCCTTTTAAGACCCATCAGTGTTAAAACAGCATTGTAAGGCCTATAGCCTATGACTACTGTATAGTCATAAAGAACATCTCTGGCTACTGGGACTAAATATTACAGTAGTAGATGCCCACTGTGTAGGTGTCGTGTTAAAATGCTTACTGCTGCTTAGTTATGTGGATCTGGGTGTTCTCAAGGGTGAGTAAATCTTTAGAAGGTAAGAGGAGTGGTTAAAATAGGAGCAAATAACTGCATTTTCATCCATGGGTTTTACATCCACGTGACTTAAGTCTTACGTGGAGTCCTCAGCATGGGATATCCTGTAAAAATTACGCTGGAGCTACAAATGTCTGCATACCTATGAGGGATAACTGCCTGTTGTTTTTTTTTTCAAGTAGAATTTGCTGCCTCTCACGGTTGATCTTTAGCTCTCGATACCAGACATCTCCCCATTGCTGTTCTTTACCTTTTTTGACATAGCAGCTGCCCACAGTGAGGTGGAGTTGGAACATGTCTCCATGTTCTGCAGTGTGAGACTTGGCTGTGCTTTAGTGATGCACAGACCAATGAAGCATTGATGCTCTGGCTGTGCTTATAAGCTTTTCAGATTTGTGAAAGATGTGTCTTCTTGAAAATCTAAGTCACTGAATAACTCTTGATTAAACTTGGGATATCAGAACATTGTATAGACCAAGAAGTCTTTATGTAATAGTGTTCTTGTGTTCTGCTATGTGAAGGGATGAATTTCAATGGTTGAGTTAATTTTCCTTTCAAAGGTAAGTGAGGGGGAAGGTGGTTAGTAGCTTTGTTCTATCTTGTCTGCTCTAGAAGAGATGCCTTAAACTTCATAAGCTTAGATTTAAATTTATTAGCTTAAACATAGTATAGTCAGATTCTAATATTGACAATAATATGCTGCAATACCTGTTCATGAAGTTGCCTGGCAATCATTCTGACTTTCAGCTTTGTGTTTGAAATTACTTTCCCTTCTCTCTGAATGATTAGTGTAACAAAATAGACTACATTAATATCCAAATTATTTGACTCTCAAGCATTGGTAGTTCAACCTGTGTATTTCACTTAACATGAAGACCACATATTAAAATGTTAAATTAGTTGAAAACTTTTCTGTGAAGATTAAGTAAATCACGGTTAAATGGGATCATCAGTAGCTTTCTTTAAAAAATACACCTAAGCCTCAGCTTTCAGCACCAGGTGTTATAAGCTGTTCTCAGATCCTGGGAGCAATAGGCTCCATTGAACAAGTCCTTCAGACCTCTTTGCTAGTCCATATATAGACTGATAACTGGGGGGGTTCTGGTGATTAGTACCATGCTAAATGGTGATTAAGCATTTACTGGCCCATGCAAAACAATGTTCCAGAACCAGTTTTGTTGTTAAGTGCTTCTGTGAAATACTAAAATTTTTAAGCTATTTTGTGATGACTTACTTCTTGGGTTTTTGCAGAGTCTGTGTCCGTTCCCGCTGTTGGGATGCGTGTATGGTTGTAGATGGAGGAACATCTTTTGAGTTCAATGATGGGGCAATAGCTTCGATATTGATTGACACAGAGGATTCACTGTGCACTGTTCTGCTGGAAGAATGAAGGACCCTGATGTCTTTTGCTGAAACATTCATGGATCCATAGAGGGAAATCATGGGGATATCACAATGCTGCATTATATTGGAAGTTGGCCTTTTTGGATGCAAGAGCATTTGGAGGAGACTTGAAATGCTTTTAATTCCTTTGGGCTGGGGAAACATTAGCCTGATATTTAAGCTCTTTTTGCATCTAGTGTAAAAGGTATATGTCTGAAGTGTTACCTCTAACTTCAGTGAAAATTGACATTTTAACCTGTAAGGCAAACATGAAAGCTTTTTAAACACAGGTAAATGGATTTAAGTATTAAGTCAGTAGCATTAAATATTCAGATGTACAGTTTTTTAGTAACAGTCTGGGACTGATGAAACTAAATACCTTCGTACAAACACTTTTGTAGAAAAGTTGACTGTCAATCTAGCAATTTGATGCAAGGATATATAGATTTTGGTAAACCATGATGTTGATGTAATAGAAATGAAAATACAAATCTTTTGTATGCTTTTCAAAAATTGTACAACTTTGTAGTTTCATACAACTTGTGGCAATTTTTTTTGTTGTTCTTCCAGTGTTTTTTCTACTTTGTAGACTTACATCAAGAGTAAAAGTCTGGTTTAATTCAGTTTGAATGAGGTAGCTTTTACTTTTTGTTTGGCTAGATAGGGACTTGAAACCCAAAGGTTTTCTTGAGCCCTTCAACAAGAATATACAAATTATAGAAATCATGTTGGAGTAAGATATATTCCTTCACTGAATGGATTAACTGGCAAGTGGGTGTTCAGTCACGCTAGTGTAAGTGGCTATCATTAATAAATATATTTGGCCTTATTAAGTTGAATGGTTTGGAATTTTAGGTTCTGAATTTCTTATAATTAAAGAAAAATGAGTATGCTGGGTACTAGAAGTTGGAACACAAGTGAATACCTATGTCTTCCAGTTTTCCCAGTATGTTGTTTTCACCTTCTCCAGAAAACGTAAATTTCCAATCCTGTGCTGAATTCTACTGATATTTAAGTGGCAACAAATTAATTTCACATGTCTCTGCTCATGTTAGGCAAGCAAGTTGATAAAAGAAAAAAAAAAGCTCTGATTAAAGAAGAGGAAGTGACCTTCTAAATGTTTTAGAGAAACTGTGAACTGTGACTGCCTTTTGAAGTCTGTGCTGATGATTGCATAGGTGATGGGGCAGAATTTGACAAAACAAATATTCCTACAGTAGGAACTGTTCTGCTACAAGACTTGAAAATGGTATGTTTTGTCTACTACAGATAGGTTTCCAAAAGTGAGTTTTCTTCAAACTACTTTTGAATGAGGAGACTTCTGTAACAGATGTTCTCAGGTCTAATGGAAGTGTTCTCTAGTGTGGCCAATCAGTGTATTTATTGCCACTTGCAAAATGTAAACTGCTCTTTATAGGTGGAGGAAATGGATAAAGGGTTTTTTCCTTCTAGACTTAGAGTGAATACAAACTGAAAACATAATCTAGAAGAAATTGATTTGACCAGACCATTCAGTTCCTGGAAAATGTGAAATTGATGGGGATTTCTAAATAAGTGATCACTGTTTGTGTACATTTTACCTTTTAAGTGTACTGCAGAGTTACTTACACAAGCTGGTTATCATGATTGCAGACCCAGAGGGGAAAATCAAAGTAGCCAAATAAGCTATTTACACAATCTGGTTATCATGATTGCAGACCCAGAGGGGAAAATCACAGTAGCCAAATAAGCTTTCAAAAGTTGGTAAGTTCAGGAACTACCAGAATAAAGCTCTTATTGTCTAAAATAATGTGCAGAGCTTGTCTAAAGGACACACAAGACTAATCTTTCTAAAAGTTGTGTGCACACAGACTAGGGTGTTTCAGTTATTCTCAACCCATCTGTAACCAGTTAAGGATTGTTCATGTGCCTCTGTCAAGTTCACTAGTCAATATATGCTTAAAATTCAAAAAAATCCCAAACCCACCAATGCCATTAACACTAATTTACTACTTCCTAGGACTCTACCACTCTTAGATCAGATTTAGGTATTGAACAGCTACATACCAAACCTATGACAGAAATCCTATCCCCTGCTTATTTAGGCATTTGTGTGCTGTAATGTTTTAATGGAGTCTGATTAGTCTGATCAATAAGCATACCTCTTAACAGGCCTGTCATTCCTCATTATGAATGTCAAGACTAAACGGCAATGTTTTCAGGCCCTGCAGACCCAAAGTATGATCTGGTTTAGGACTTAGTAAATTTTTAGTCAAATTCCTAACGTAGCAAAATGGAAGTCTGACCTACTCATGAGTGGCCTCTACTGGTTTTGTCTACATTTAATTGCACTTCTGTTGAGCATTTACTGGTGAATGCTTAAGTTGACTAAGGTGATTCAGAAATCTGTAATAAATAGTAAGCAGCTACCTTTTTTTATTAAAGAACTGTAGGACCTTTTAAAAGCATCCTTTATTACAAAGGATTGCAGTACAGACAACTTACATGGTAGACAGTATTCCATGACAGGACAGAGTATTGGTTTAACACTGATTTAATCTGTATGGACTGGCAGTGACCTTTGCACCTCTTCTACCTGCTGAGTCAAATCCATGGTCTTTTCATTTAGTGCCAGTCCACACTGTGTTCTGCTAAACTAGACCTGTCATTCTTTGCTTTTTTTTTCCCCAAGTGGTGTTTATACATTATGTAATAAAAATTAAAAGGTTAATTGATAAATGAAGCTGTCCTGTGCCTTATTTCAAACTTCAAAAGTGTTTCATGTGCTCAGTTTCTTCTCTCTTATTCTTGAGGTTGTTTTAATGGTTTGTAAGCCTTCATGCATTTAGGTGTAGTACAGAGACATAGCAGTGTAGCAGTTTTTGTTAAGGATTGTGTAGAGCTACAAAATAACTTTCCCGTTAGGAAATGGTCAGTGGTGCACCTTATCCAGGGGGCTTTTCATTATGTATCTACTACAGCTGCCATCATAACCAATAGACAGGCAACAGTGATGCTGATCCACTTCCAGCACTGAACCTGGTATGTAAAATTATTCCTTCTAGCTAAAGGCATACTACTCTTCCAATTCTGCACAGGGTTTTAAAGCATAGCCTATTAAAGGCTAAAAGTACTCATGATAAGACCCTGTCCTCTAAACCACCATTGCTGACAGGTTGCTTGGAGAAATTTGTCATTTTAACCCATGACACAAAGCTGGGAAATCAGGGAAAGCTTTCTCCCATTTATCAGTCATTTTGTACCGTATAGCAATTTCTTAGATCTTTATTAACTGCAAGTGAAGTTGCATGGAGTTACATTGTGCATAGGGAGAAGAAAAATTTACGTTTTTTCCTGAAGCAATTTAAGGCATAATTGCTAAGGCAGCAAACTGAAGTAGTAGAATATCCAGTATCCTCCAACCTCCCATCACTCCTCCAGCTCTCACAAGGTGTGTTGCCCATTAACTCCTTTGTAAGGGATACAAGCCCATTATTAATTCGTGTTACTTACATGGTTAAATTTAGCAAAAACCAAACCAACTTCGATTATCAAGATAATGTTTTATTTACTATACTCTAGAAAGTCAAGTTAAATTCTAGCACTCATACAATCTTTCCACAGTAATTCCTCTGTTCTCCACTAGCAGGTATCCATTCCTGAATGCTTTTTCTCAAGACTGCAATGGGAAAAGCTATACCTATGCAAAGCCCTACAGTAATATGTCAGCTACTCTTATATCCATGAATAAATTCAGCTGCTTGCTTACTGCATTCATGGGGAAAACAGCAGCATATTTATGCCCTACACAGCGTCCGAGTTTTGCGCTAGAACTTACCAGCTAAAACAACTGCTGGAACATTCTAGGCTTATGCATGAGGACCCTGATAACAAATGCAGATAAAAGTTTCATTTGAAGTCATTACCTGTCCCTATCCTTTTATTTGTTTTTTTTTTTTTCCTGTTTGGACAGTTACTCAGCTTTTCCTATGAGTTTGAAGAAAAAAGAAATCAACACTAGACAACAGTGGTTAGTGATACAAATACAAGAAGTGAAGTGCTACTACAAACAAACTATTACAAAAGAGAAATTGATGTCTCTTGATAGCACCAAAGCATATCTTCCTTTCAGCATTCTTACACTGCAGTCCCAGGTTCTGGTTTTTGGTCGTATCTAGAACCCTTTGAGCCCTCCTCCTGCAAGACTTCTACCAACTTATCAGTTGCAGTTGAAAGATCTTATTGTTTAGAGAAAGTTTTATCTGAGATCAGGCTTACAGAAGCTACATTAAGGTTCTGTAATATTTAACCAGAAAACCTAGCACCACAACATGAAACAAAGGATAACCAGCATCTATTTTTAGAGATGCTAATTCTGAACGGGCTTTTCAGACTGTATTTGGCTAACAATGAAGACTACTTGAAGACAAAAGTTTCCTTTGTGGCCTCCTAAATAAAAACTTCACTGTAGCTCCTTTAGGCTGCTTCTTAACTTGTATGGTATTGAGCTGTCTCTTAGCTGCTTCTGTGTAGATATCCCCAATTTACTGTTTTCAAGTTTGATTGATTAATCCTACTGTACCTTTTGCTCATTTATGAAGTTGAATAGATTTAGTATCTCTCTTCATTTTGAGTTCTGCAAATTCCTTAATAAACCTTATAAAAATATCTAGCACCTCTGCAAGCTGCCCCAGAAGCTGCGGACAGTTGCTAGAGGCTTACACTGCTTAATTACAGTGATTGTTTCATAATATTTTTTTTCAAAGATCCCCTGTAAAAAAAAAGACTGAAAGAAAAAATCTGTAATTGCTTACAGATCATCAGATTTCTAAAGGCTTTAAGTACAACAAAATACTATAAAATATTATGAAACAAAATTAAGGTGTAAGACCAAGTTATAAAGTAACAGTACTATGATGAAAGCTGCTCCAGCACCCTTTTTCCTACGGAGCTTCAACGCACGGTGTGTCCACAGCATCCGGTGCATTGTACATGATCACAAGATAGGATTTCTCAGTGTCAATCTGCATTTCATACCCCAAATCTCCTGGCTCTTTTTAATGCCAACAGTTGGCCTTGCAATGCTGGTAAAGTGTGTGCAATTGATCTTCATGTCAGGCAGTGCTTCCTCAAGGAGCTGCAGGGAGCTATCAGTCACTATTCCAAACACCTGGAGAGTCTTCAGCGTTGGGATTTCACCAAGCTCTCTAGAAAAAGAAAAATACAAAATTAATCATGAAACTGAAAACATTTTTTTATTTTTTTCAGCTTGTACCCAAGCTAGGTAACTCCATTTCTACTAATTTTTTAGAAGAGGGTAACTACTTATGCCCATATTTAATTGAAACTAGTATTCTGTACTAATTCAGCCAGCTTTCTGAAGTATAAGTTACTTTTTGCTGATCTCTCTCTCACAGACTGAAAACAAACTGATTCTTCCCCTTTCATATTCCTGGACTTAAAAATCTAGAACAAGTGGAAGAAACTGCCCCAGATGAAGTTCCAGGATGAGGTTCAGAGAACACAAGCCCCAAGGCACTGTCTATCAGTCTCCAATTTGTAGCAATGTTTTGGTGAGTAGCCAGCCCTGGCTTCTTGATTGCTTTACATTTTCCCAGTCATCATGTGAACTGTCTCTTATGAGCAAGTACTGGACAAAATCAAAAGGCCGAGGCACATGCTGCTACCATTTTCAATAGTCCTGTTCCTCTCACAACCTTTTTTCTTGTGGTTGGTCACTGCCTTTTGGTTGACATCCTTCCTGGAAGTGTAAGGATTGAAAGCTTCTACTCTAATAAAAGGCAGAAAAACCTCCTGAACAAGTAACTCTTAGGAACAAGTAACTCTAAGCTGTGTTTCAGTCACAATCAAAAACTGATAAAGGTGCACACAAAAGCAAATATACACAGGTTAGCTAGTCAGCAAGTGCTGTCAACTCTGCCAGCTTTTCCAAACCTTGCTGTGCAGTCAGAAGTCTAGTACTAACATCAATAATGGTCATTGGCAGGACTGGACCCTTCAGTTCCAGCAATGAGTACCACTGATATAATGCCACTAAGAGAAGACACGATGCATGCATGCATGGAGCAGCCAGTTCCAGGAGTACAGACTCCACTGAAAGCTTATCTCAGATAGCTTTGGATCTAGTCTGGATTCTCAAAAGGTGCACACTCGAGCAGTCATGTTATTTTACCTTAAGTTTTATTCCCAATTCCTCATATCAGTAAGTTTTTCAAAACAGTATTTGCAATTCTAAACCTAAAATAAAGCAAATTTAAATTAACTTACCCTCTCCATGAACAGCAAACCAAAGCTGTTTAGAGGTTACTTACACTAAGGCAGCAGGTGATATCTGATAACATCGGCTAAGGCACAGATGTTGCAGGAACACGAGTTGTTTAAAATACTGGAAGCACTCAGGCTTTAGCATCATGCTGTCACTGTACAGAGAACACATTACATAAAGGTTTAAATATAAAGCAGCAGTAAAGTTGCTATTTCTAAAATTCAGGCAGAGAAATTTCTTAAACATCTGCTTTTTCTACCACTGAAGTAGGTTTTTGCTGAATATGGAAGCAATCCATCTCTAGTGTGTATGTGTTGCAGGGGGAGAAATTTTGATTTTCACTGAAGGGCAAGCGAAGCAGAAGTTTCTCTTCATGCAGATAATCTGCAGCAGAATTTATGCCATGAATAGGCAAGTTCTTCACATAGAGATTTCAAAATATTGTAACTGACTACGTCAAAATCAAAATACACTTTTTTTTTTACAGTTATCCAGCCAAGTAACAAATTTGTATCAGAGATGACTTAAACCCTCTCTAGGATGCTAGGCTAATAACCTGTAGGCATCTAGATGCTTCCTTCCATTCCACCTATCAACTACCACGACTTCTTGTTTAAAAATCCTGTCGGTGTCTGACATTTACGCTGGGCTAACAAAGACATCTTCACATTACTTACCTGGCATTAGGTCATGCCAGATAGCAAATCTTTTGTAGTTTTAGCACAAGCAGTATTTTTGGGAAGTGCAATGCTACACAACCTTGCCTTAGAGCTAATCCCCTGAACCATGAGGATTTAAGGACTGGGTGCCCAGGTCTTCTTACCTGAGATCTAAATGGACAAGAAGAGGACATCGTTCCACCAGCGTTTTCACATCTGAAAAGGGGTCACACAGAGTCTTTCAGTAATGAGATGAACATGCTTTATACAGCCTACTCACTTCCACACTTACACACTTATGTGTTCACTTATATCTTCTCTACTGGAACACCACAACTAAAGCACAACTTTTAAACAAAAAGATACATGCTTGAGACTTACAGTATATAGTCTGCCTATCAAAATACCTGACATGGACTTCTTTTAACCCTCTGCAAAACAGATACATTTAGTTCAGTGACTTGTCCCTAGAAGTGCGCTGCACCAGCAATTTAGCAAGAGAGTAATTCAAACGATATTTCTATGAACTCTGAGACATAGTAATGGTGAGCTGTCTGAAATACATGCAGTGAAAAAGTAACAAAAATTTTCTACACACCAAATACCCTTTCAGAGCACCAAATCCTCTAGACATCTCCATTTTTACCCACAAAAAGCTCCTTCCTCGTGACAAAAAGTTACAGTTTTCCTGATTTAAACTGTAAATTCTTGAGACTTTCTTTTCATTGTCTGCAAGTAGCACTAAATCACCTGTGGCTCACATATCACCTAAAAGGCCAGGTGCTCAATTGCAAGGTGCTCAACAACATGGAAGGAAATTTTTGTATTTCAGAATTCATGTGCAGGAACTAAAGAAAACAATACCTTAATTATGATGATTAATGTACAATTCAAGTCTTACGCCTGATAAATTGCACAGAAACAGAGTAAAGTCACTCAGAGAAAGTGTTTGACAAACAGAAGAGGTCAGCACATGGTCTTTAAAGGCCCAATTAGAGGGCCTAAGGTTCAAATTCCTGATGTGCAGAAGATTATGTAGCATATTTGTTTATGGGTTTGGGGCTGAGATAAGAAGATTTGCCTATTTCCCCAAAAAGGGAATGCATGAAGGGGTCTGTGTGATGTTTAAACAGAAATAAGAGAAGTCACCTCCTGCATGTCATCCAATGCCCTATTGTCGTATTCACTTGTTGCAAAAATTAAATTATCTTTACCACAAAAGCAGTTTCACCCTTTAGCTATGCTCTTGTTCATTTTGATGTATCCTCCCCCAAATCTAGACTTATCTGCATTTTCTATTACCCTCCAACTTAACTTTTCTTCCTAAAACTATTAGCATGTAAATAGTTAAGTGTTGACTACTGAGATTATTTGCCTTCCAAATTAACTGTATATCTGTATGTCAGTCTGAAACTCAAGCACTTACTACGACTGTTCTGTTTTAGAAGATGCCTTCAGCAGCCTTAAGAAAGTCTTCCAGATACTGTTCCTGGAGCTAATTCACAGTGGAACACAAAGTCCCGCTTCCATGACTTACTGCAGAAATAAAGGCTTCCTTTCAACTGAAGAAGAAATGAGCTTTCACCTGACTGGTTTTAAATTCAGAAGAAAAATCATTTCACCCTCCATGACTGAGCCAGAAATATGAGTAAGAGTCTGACAGCAAGAACTTCAGGCTACACAGAACACAAAAGTCACTGTTTGTACATGATTCTTCTACACACAGAATGAATGCCAACCAGAAGAAAATGTAAAGCCTGCTGCTTTATCCCACAGTGGGGTAAAGATTTGTCATGCTGCTGTTTACCTGCTATTTGTAGATTCTCTCTGTATCCACTTAAATTTAACTGGGTGACTTTTGAAGTAACATGACTGACTGCTGCTTGGACATGAGTGGCTGTGAATTCACACCAGGACAAGTTCAGCTCCTCCAGCCTACATACAAATGAACAGAGAGTTGTTAACAAGAATGGCTGAAATGTAAAGTTCTGATATTTTCTATTAGAGTTGATAATACAGTTGATATTAAGCACTATTGAATGGAGCAGGTTACCCTGCAGATTACCCACCAGAATCTGTCTTTGGAGATTTTCAAGATCCAACCAGAGAAAATCCTGACCAACCTGGACAGTGCTCATTTTAGACCCTGATCTGGGAAAGGGGTTAAAGTGACTTCCCAAAGCCACTTTCAACTGGAATGATTCGGTAATACCTTAGGAAGTGAAAGCTCTCTCCAGGAACTGCCACAAGGAGACACTGTCGTTTCATCAGGGTTTGTGACCTGAATCTGTTACTACTGAACAGATGGTCACATTGAGAGGAAAAACCACTATCCATTATTAGCATTGGTCAGATGACCAATTAATCCTAATTAGCACAAAATAATTCATAGTTTTTATATAAACATGGGTCATGCTGTGAGCTTAACTCTCTTTATGTGCTTGATTACCTATAGCCTATCACCATGGGGCTGGGACAAAGTACTGTTCTGTGTTCAGGTGTTGAAGCTGTAACCAAAGCATAAAGACACAGTGAATGCACAACTAGAGCATTTAGCTGGCAATCTCTACATAAAATGAAAAAACAGTTAAATTGCCACTAGCATTTCTAGGATCAGGTTTGCCATCTGCTATTCACTGTGCTTTGCACAGACTGCCATCATCTAAAGAGCTCATGATCTGAGTAATCAGACCAAGCAACAGAAAGATTAAGGCTTTGGCTGCCCACTAACTTGCAATTTGATTAAAAAACATGCTTCTACAGAAGGAAAGATTAAGTACGTTGTCCTGCAGGTCACAGGAAGTCAGCAGAAAGATTGGGATATAAATCCCAAACTCACTGGGGCCCAGTTCAATGATGTCCTGCCAGCAGATGGTTTAATCACTGGAGCTGTCAATCTGAACACAGCCCTTCAAAAACTAGAAGGTTACTGAAGGATTATTCTACCATGGAAAGGCACAGTGTTCTCTACCATTCATGCTGTACTCTGATTGCAAAGGGAGCTCTGGGACTCCACTTTCCAGTTTCAAAACACATACTTTGACTTAGTGAGAATCACGCGCTGTTTTCAGTAAGAAAACCAAATTTACATGATATCAAAGGAACATAAATGGAGTTTACCCACAAACAAATGAAGAAAACCCATGAAAAACTACCAAAGTACATCTTTGCTACTAAAGAAGAAAATAGCTTGATGGAAAGAAAGCACCTGACTACTCAGCTAATAATCAACTGTTAGGCATTTAGGAACAGAAACAGGCACATTTAAAAAAAAGTATTAGACGTAAGTATAACTGGGATGCCCAAGGTAAAAAAATAAATTCTTTTTTTCTCAGGAATAGCAGTAAGCAGAAATAGCAAAAACTGTTTTTGTCTTACATAGAACAGCTGCTCAACATCATCTCCAAGGCTTCTGCAGAAAACCCCGAGCACCCGCAGAGATTTAGTCGTATCAAATTGGGATTCCTAGCAATGCTCCTGTAGAGAGAAAGAAAAGACAAGTCTGATAAAATTTAAATGTTGGAACATTGCTTGTTTTGCGAGGATGTGTGATTATTTTTAAGACCTAAGATCCTGGGCAGAGAATTATCCATGAAACATGAGGTAATGCATCTTCAATCAACTGACCAACCTGAGCCACTAAGGGTCTCAACTCTGTACTTGTTCCATCAAGGCACAACATTGAAAGAGATACCTGTCTATTTACTTGACACTGTTGAAAAGTCTGCACATTTATAAACTATTAAATTTACAAGGAAAAGATTTCCTTTCACCTTCTCCTGTTGTATGCCAATGAACATACACCCCAGCTTATCAGAGATGACTATACCTCAACAAAAGAAAAAGCAACCATCCCATTTCTGATGTCACCCCTCTGCAAGATGGAGGTTATTCTAAAACAAAACACACGTCCAAATAGCATCCCCTGAATGAATGTTTCCAAGGCTACAGCAGACATGCAGTTAGCAAAACCTGGGAGAACCCTTACACTCAGTATAATCATTTTACAGAAGGCAATAAAATTCCATCATTACAGCATGATTAATACCCAATTTTCAGCTAGTTTTTACCTGGTATCAAAAGCCAAACTATAATGGTTTATTTGTATTCTGGCTCCCCCTCCCTGGAACGAGGAAGGCATCAGAAAGCAGGACAGAGAGTGTCTGCCATCTGACCTATGGTCCCTGGCACTTCCACAATCACCTGGTGTGATTGAACCGGAGGTTGACTGCACACCCATTAGTGTCTTTTCAGTTTAACCAAAAAACAGTTTGTCTGCTTGACAGAATCTGTAATTTTTCAGGCCCTCAGAGAGAAGTTCAACAGAAAGGTGAGCAATAGTGCAGAAACACAATGAGCACCTGGTGGGAGAGCCACTGAGAGCCCTTAGAATAGAAAAGAACCTGCACACCAAACACAAAGGAGCTCTTTTGGGAGCACAGAAATTGGAAAATAGAAGTAGCTCTGCTGTACTTGGCTGTCGGATGTGGGAATAGCCAGTGGACACATAAACCCTAGACCCTAGAGAGGTAAGCAGTTTCTCCAACCTGCTGCTACTCTGGGGAATTGGGGAGGAAAAAAAAAAAAGGGCACCTAAAACTGGCCATTTCAAAAGACTCCCACAATGAACAATTTTCCACTGCATTCTTTCATTAGCCTGCACAAAATGATGGCACCAAACAGAAGGTATTTACTGAATATTCCCAAACATGTCACTCACTTGATGATGTTGTCAGAAAGCCCTAGTCCCTCCAAGCTGAGGTTCTGAAGCTTTTCACACAGACAAAGAATACTGTGGAGATCTGCAGCAGACACTGTGCAGTTTGACAAGTCCAGGTGCTGAATTTTAAGAAGTCTAAGGAAAAAGGAAAAAAAATGCAATTTTAGTAACTTGACTTTCTCCTTTATTTTTTTTTTTAAAACTTGGTCCACAAATTCCCCACATCAGAAATGTATTCCATACACTCAAACCATGCAGAACTTCCAGAAAATATTTCTACTGTCGTATTCAACTGCACACTGAATATACTACCTACTAAGCTCATGAGCCTACTGTTAAGATACCAGCCAAAACTACAGAACAAGAGTTCTGTATTCCAGGCATTTGGGATTCCTTGTAACACCTGGAAGTCTATCCTGCTGGAGTTAAATAATTTTTTTGAGTGTCCCATATAAAAATGCTGGAGATGATGACAATTCTTGGTTCTACATGATATAAACTACAAGTGCATTATGGTGCTTGATATTGCGCCCCCCCCCCATCACATTAACTTGATTGTAAATAACTGACAGCTGAATGCAGATCCTCCTGTTTCAACACATGCCTAACCTCTGATCAGCTCTTTCCATGCTCCAGAGACAGCACAAATACTGCTACTGGTTGCTACTACCTTAAAACCAAAAGCACACAGAAAGGCTGTGAATATCTGAGACACGGTTTCAGGATCCAGAGCATGCATAAAAAGCCTTACGTGTTTGTTTTAAACAATGGATTCCCAATGCAAGATCTCGGGCAGCGGAACACAGTAACACCTGCAGGCAACAAACGTCCAAGCACTCCTGGCAGGAGATTCCCACCAGTCAAATCAAGAGTCTGCCACAGAGATTCATCAAACCTAAGGCAGAGAATTTTACTTGTTAGTTAGTTCAAAAGGGTCAAAGCTACGAGTAAAACCACAAAGTTTTCAGTGTCAAAAACAGAGATGGGAAAGCTATTTAATAGACTATAATAATGTTAAAATATGTGAGGCATCTTTTGGTAATACATACCCACACACAGCATAAATTGAATTATACATGTACATTATACAAGATGAGAACCAGATCATTTAACGGTCTATGGAAACAAAGATTTTCCTTAGCACTAAATGATGAGAAGTAATACTTACGAAAGACGATGCCACCTCTTGCAAATCACAGAAACTTTCAGCAAGTCCTTTAGGGGCAAATAGGCAAAGATTGCCAGAAGCAATTCATCTGGAAGTGCATCCAGAGAAACACCTTTAGGGAAAGAGCAAAACATGTTCCAGTTAAAACTCATTCATTTTTCCCTGCTGGTCAAATGCCTTGTTTGGTTTGGTTGTTAAAAGCACCTCTACAGTTTCTCTGGGCTATACATCAGCCTACATCAGACATCAGCCCACTATTCATATCCCTTTCAGCTCTTCACTGTAGGAAGACATTATTGCCATCTTTGCCTAGGCATGACTGGCAAATGCAAAGTTCCCACAATATGAACTTTGTACACATACTAAAGCCATGGAAAAACAATTTCCTTGGTAAAAATGACAATAATCATTACTCAGATACTCATTTGGGAAACAAGAGCATCTAAGTTACTGCCTTTGTATCCTAAGGCTTGTTATGATTCTCTGTTTGGTTTCTTTTTACCCTTTGCTGAAATGCCCACTCTTCCTATGCATGCAAGGGTCCCAGAAGGGAGTCCAAGGGAAGCTTTGCTTTTGTGTAATACACAGAAAAAAATCAGATACTACAAGCTGCTGCCTAAAATATGCATACTACCACCACTCCAAGAACTATCTGAAACAATGTGGCACAACTGCAGCTTCTCTCAGGGCTCCAGAAGGTGTCGTGATTCACATGGGAGACTTCTGGGTGGTGGAGCTCAGTAACAGCTGCCTATGACCCAGCACTCAGTCTTATATAAAAACAGGGTTGTCTGAAGGCATTCCCACATTCTGTGTGACAGCCTAGTGTCTGGAGAGAGCTGCTTATTTATTTTGCATCCCATACTCACTCAGACTGAAAACACATTTTGACACCAGGGAAAGGAACCCAGCACTCTATAAACCCCTCTTCAAGTATCCAAGGTCTTCAGGCTACAGCCCTGCTCTTTCTCTGTGAGTCCCTTTCCAGCCCAACAGCCTTCCACCCTTTGATGTACTTTCCCCGTAGCTTTCCAGCACGGTTCCCCACGTTGTTCAGAGCTCGGCTCCACTGGGAGCTGATTCACTGCCCCTCTGGCACACCTCAGCCTGCACTCCTTACTTACCCTTCCCCTCCTGCCTCCAAATAGAAAATTCTTGGGTTGGCTTTGGTTTTAGACTGATTGATTTTAGCTTGCTTTTTCTCTGCATGTTACTCCATCTAGTAACAAGAGTGAATGTTGCCCACAAACTTTGCCACACTTTCGCTTTTATATAAAAGCTACTTTTGCTATTACCTTTGCTGGTGATTCTTTAGGTGACCTTAAAACACTGACTCACAACAGGACCAAGGTGCCACCCATGTCCCACACACAAGAGCAGGCAGACACAGGGACACGCAGCACAAACCCCCAGGGCAACACACACAGGAGCTTGCAGGAGAGAACCATGCTTTTCATGGGCCACAGTTCTGGAGCCAGACACACCACCCCTATTTAAAGCCATACATAAAACAGGATTTATCACCCCAAGCCTGAAAGCCACTAGATCTAAAAGTGACATTCTGCTGGGTAAGAGCAAAAAAAAAGTAAACAATAAAGCAGTGTCGACTTGTGATGTCCACTCTCCACCTCTACTGAAGAGCAAACAGAACCTGGACCGGAGTGACAGTACCTGACTCTGCCTCTCGGAACAGCCACGGCCGGCGCACAATAACAAAGTCCTTTTCGTTGTCCTTCACCTTCTGCCGCTTTGGAGGAAGGCAGGGCAATGATACCAGCAGGTCCTGTGGTGTGTTTTCATTGCCCAGCTTATCCTTCTTGAGGGCAGACGTTCCCATGCCCGCGAAACACTCCGAGGTCTTGCTGGAGTCCCATTCCAAGCTGGTGGAAACATTAGTGCTAGAGGATGGGATCTCCTGGAGGTGTTTTCTGCAGACACAGCAAACCCCAGAGGCTCTGAGGGTAAAGGCAGCCTCACACCAAACACAGGATGGGGATTCTCGAAGCATTTCAACAGTCACTCCTGATCCACATCCACACGCAGGGCGTTAAGTGCGGGATCTGTGGGCGCTGGAAGCGCAAGCAGCGGACACAGCGCAGCCGTGTGCTCGGTCTGGCAGACTTTGGGGAAGATCCCGCCAGGGACTGAGCGCGCCCCGTTCCCGGATGGGGCGGGCGAGGGACGGGGGAGCGGAGCCAACGGAGGCGGCGCGATACGGCAGCGTCCCAACACCACCAAACCCGGACACAGCCGCAAGAGGAGCGGGCGGGACCCCCCCACGGCGGGGGGGGGAGCGGGGGGGGGGGGGGCGGG
>VZRJ01007773.1:169274-211354 GCA_013397565.1 Ptilonorhynchus violaceus | reverse complement strand
CGGGGAGCTCCGCCCGCTGCGGCCGGGAGAAGCGGTCCGGGGATCCCGGGAACCTCGCGCATGCCGCGGCCCCGCCAGCCCCAAGGGCAGAGCCCCCCGCACCCCGGGGACCACCCAGCGGCCACACATACACACGCCCTCACACGTGTGATCCCCACCCGGGTTCCACGCCCGGGAGCCCATTCCCGCTCCCCCGGGACCCACAGTCGCTCCCAGGGTCCCACACACAGCCCCCCAGCCACCCCCGAGCAGCCGGGGGACCCGCGCCCGCCCTCCGCGAGGGCTCACACACAGCTCAGGCGCCACGGGGCTCCCTCGCCGCCCACCAGTGGTGCCCGTGTCTCCGCGTCCCTGCATATCCCCCTATCCGGGTGTCCCGGTCCCCCCATACCTGTACATGGCGCTGCAAGGCCCACGCGCGCCGCCGCGCGCCCCGCGCCTTTTACCACCGCGCCATCCCGGCGCCGGCCGGAAGCTGCAGGGGGGCTGCAGATGCTGCTGGGAGCTGTAGTTCCCAGCCCGATGCCGGCCTTGGGGCGGGGCCGTGGCGGGTCGGCGGCGGGCGGCGAATGGCGGCGGCTCCGACGCGGAAGAAGCCGGGAGCAGCCGCAGCTCTTTGTGCCNGAGGCGGCAGCGGGCGGGACACGGGGCCGGGCGGAGCGGGGCTGCAGTGCCGAGTCACCGCCGGGCCGGTTCCCTTGCGCAGGGACGAAAGCCGGGTGGAAAGCGGGAGCCCCCGGGCACGTTCCCTGTGACAAGGACGCGGAGGGAAGGGTGGGCGCGGGGCAGTGCCCCGGGGTGAGGGGAGCTCGGCGTGTTCGTTTCCCGGCTCTTGCCCCGAACCTTTCCCTCCCTCAGGGGCCCCGGGCACGTAGCGCGGAGCGGTGTTGGTTCCGTGTCCGCGGAGCTCGATCCTGTGCCGCACAGGCCTGTGCGCACACGGCCGGGCAGGGAGCCCAGGGAGCGCCGGCACGTTTCACCACAGAGGGTTTTCTCTGGGAAGACCTTAGGCTGCCCGTGTGTGGCTGGTCCTGACCCTCACAACGCTCGTTCAAACCCTGCAATCTTTTCACACCGTGTTTCACATTGTTGCCACCCTTTCAGCAATGCAGCTCTTCCTGCGGTTTTCCCCAAACTACTTGTTTTGAAATTGATGGGTATGGAACATTAATCCTGAACACACCTACAGCCCCGCTCTTAGTCAGTGGCTTGCAAATGCTCTCCTTTGTTTACTGCATAACGATGGAGAGACGTGCCTGTAAAATTGAGGGTGGTAATGGAACCCTTGGCAAATAGTACACAACTTAAAGTCAGATAGAGAACGATGCGTCTCAAATTAATATTCATATAATCTTAAAAAAATAATTTTTTAACCGTTGCCAGTTTTAACTTAAGTCACAGAACTGTTGTTCAAAGGTTATTTAAGCAGATAATCAGATGAAAAAGAGGTGGAGTTTTAGTTTTAAAAAAAAAAAGCTGAAGCTGAGTTTATTTCACCTTTTCTGCAGCCTCTTTTTTGTGATTCATGTCACTTTTCTCTATTAATGTATGGGAAGTTGAAAGAAGATTTTGCTGAAAGGGATAAAATCCAATTATTTTTGCCTGAATGCAGTGTTGGGGCAGTAGTCATGTGACTGCCTTACTGACACCTGCTTTGTGTGAGTGCAGTAGTCTGGTAGCCCAGATAGCGATTTCTGTTCTTTTTTTAGATTCTGATTGCAACTGTACAGTGCATGTATTTGATTCTATTTTAGTCCCACTGATAAGCAAGTTATTTTCTTCTGTGTGTTATTTTCAGCATACTTCCCTAAACCATTTGAAAGCTTCAGCTTCTGTGGTACTTAATATATTAAAGGTTGGACCTGATTATCTTGAAGGTTTTTTGCAACCTTTATGATTCTGTGATCCTTTGGTAGAGGACAATGCAGCACCATGTAAAACAACTAAGCTTGCCATGGTTTTTGAACACAAAAATGTTAGTGTTCCCTGGTCAAGCATTTGTCTTTTATTTAGTGCTACTGTGGAGAACCTGGTCTCCTACCAAATCAGAGAGTGCTGCTATTTTGAGTGGTGCCAGCACAGCATATAGTTACTTCTTTTCTTTTCATTAGAAGATACAAAACTTGTTTCCCTAAATATTGATCTATTATCAATTAAATGTTTAGTCAATTTAAAGTTTTTGTTCGTAGCAGGATGGTTGAACTGACAGGTGCTGATAAAATATCAGTCAGCACGTAGACTGACTAGTGTGTCTTAGAAGAACAAAGCCATGCAAATTACCTTCTTGACTAATCTCAGAGGTTGCTTCTCTCAAATAGTGCAATCAGATAACTTCTGTTGGTTTTCTTGGGCAGTTTGTGGCTATTTTCTTTCTTCAGATAGTTTTCTCACTGTACTGAGATAAAGGAGCTCTTTGTTGTCTGTTTATAAATGCTTATTATTTCCCCCAAGCTGTAAGGTCCAGTGTGTATTAATAAAGTACACAAAAAACCCCAACAACCAAAAACACCTCCACAATGCCACCCCTCCCCTAAATCTGAAACCAAACAGAAAAGAAATCCCCACAACACACTAAACAGACTTAGATATTAAAATGGCTGAAGGGACTATTTTTATTGTTGCTTTGCCTTGTTCTTCTCTCTTCATGAGTTCTGAAATATAAGTTAGCCCATTTTGTTGTTTAAAGATGGAAGTGTCAAGAGCTCTTAGTGTGGGGCAGGTTGATCTATCCAAAAGGTTTAATCACATCTGTAAAGCAAAGTCTTTATGATTCTTAACAGGATAATTTTGCCAAGTAGGGCAGACTTCAGAAACCAAACACAGGTGTTGGGCAAGCTATTTTTTCTTTTGCCAAGTGAAATGTGCTGGTAGAAACTCAATAAGAACTAGCAGGTTATTCCCTGACAAAAAGGCAGAAGGTCATCATTGAGCTGGCCATTGATGTATTGCTAGAGATGGCAGCTTTTGTACTTGCAGCTGAGTTGTAAATTCGGTTTGAGGTGGGAGATGCTGTTGAACAGGTGTTTCTTTTGGTATGCTGAGGCTCTCAGTTCTGTCCATTACTGTCTCTGATATCCCTTTCATAGTTTGGCAACTTCTTTGGTAACATGGTTTTGGTTTTTTTTCAGATGTAATTACAGTGTTTTGAAATAGAGAGTAAGGCTGCTTGCTTTTTTTAGATCCTTCAACTGAAATATCTAGATATCTAGAAACACAACTTTTCCAAATCTATGTATTGATCTCTGCCTGAGAATGCCTCAAGAACAAGAAAAAAAAGTCTGTAGTATTCTAGAAATGTATGAGGTACCAAAGACAGGAAAACCAGAAGCATGGTTGCTGTCTTTATTAGTAATGTATGAAGGACAGGCAGAGCTGCAGATTAGCAGAGTCTTCTTCTTTTTGAATTCCTGAAAAAATGCTGGCACAAAAGGTATTTGTAAGTATGTAGAATATAATAGCTGAGTAAAAACATCAGTTTGTCAAGGACAGTTAGTTAAAGTCATCTAATCTAGTTCAGTAATGACTGATAGAACTACTGTATACAAGAGGATCAGTTGATAATCTTATATATTACTTAATAGCGCTTTTGATTCTGTTCCTTAGGGTATATTTGCTTGGGAAAGAAAGCTGGGAAGAGCTACTGTTGTGACTAAGGAAGCCATTGCCTTGTTAGATACTTTTCGTGGTTTTCACAGTCTCGCTAGTGAAATAGTATGATGATTAAAACTGTAGAAGGCACAAAACCATGAGAGATTTCAGGTCTTTTGGAGTGTGGTAGTGGAAATCAAAATACCTTGAAGATTTGGAAACCTGTGAGACGGGAACACAAGTGAGTGGAGTTTTGTGCCTGTGTTTAAGCAGGAGCAATCAACCACAGAAATGCAGGATAGAGAACAGTGTTGTGTTTCTTGGAGGGAAAGAGTTTGGAGGGCTTAACAAGCTGAGTTTGTGAAGAGAACATCCTGCAGGTTATGGTCCTATTTACATTTTTCATTAAGGCATGTCAAGCAGTGTTTACCCTCAGTTCAGGCTGCCTCAGGCATTTGCTGGGAGACTCGGGAGGTCCTTCACGGGTATGCTTCTCTCTTTTTAGCCCTTCTTTAAGAATATTATATTGGAGTATCTTTGATAAATTTGGAGCTGCATAAAAGATCTAAGGAAGTGTGGGGTTTTCCATTCTCTGCTGTTTCATTTAGTAACTCAAGTATTTCTGTACCAGGCAGAGTAAATTCATTTGTAATGTAGACGTCATGAGTGCAGTTAGTCTTAGGTTGGCAGGGTAATTTAATACTGTTGATAGTAGGAGTCTGCAAGGGAATTAGGTCTGAACTGAGCCCTTTATGATGCTTGCAGAGTTAGTAGCTGGGTAAAATCAAAAACTTAACTGATTTTGTCTGTGTCTGAAAAGAAGCAAGAAAATCCTAAGCCAACACAAAAGCATGTCCTTGTCTTTTATTTGTTTAAGTTGCACTTCCAGTGCCATTGTTTCAGCTTTTGATCTTATTTGTATGAATCTGTAGTTGCCAGGTTCTTCAGAAACTGAGTATGCCAATAAATACTCCTCCATTCATGCTGAAGGATCTTGTTATATTGTCATCACTTTAATAGGAGCATCTTTTAGGCCATTGAAGGTTTTACAGTACAAGAGAGCTCTTCTGAAGTAGTTATTGCAGAACAACATTTTTAGAAACTCTAGAATTTCAGCTAGCTGATACTAGGGAGCTATATGCCAATAGTGAGATGGCTGTCTAAATAAAGTGAAGAAACAGGATGATGGGTGAGGAGCTTACCTTTCTTTGAGCTAACAACCAGGTTCAGAGGCAAGTGCTGCTTTCCACAGGAAGACATAGATTTATAGCCTGAAGTAATGTATTTTAAGGTCTGATTCTAGTAGCACAGGTCCCAAATATGTCTGCGCTGTTAGGCTGGATTTAGTTCACAAGAAGACCTCCTCTGAAGCATTGCATTTTTCACTTTGTGGATTTTCTTCCATTTAAGATATTATGTGGAGAGGTGGTTTTAAGTGGTTTCTATATAAAAGTTTTAAACTGTTATTTTGGAAATGTGTATACATTAATTCAAAGTAAATCTGTTATTAGTCACAGCCTTGTAAAAAAATAGGCCTTTCCTTTTGTGTTTTGAGATTAAAATAGGAATCAGGGAAGAACGTAAAAATGTAATTTACTGATACCTGTGAAGTCACTTTTGTCCTTGAAAGTGAGTTAAGTTGTGGTAGGACTCAGTTCCCTCTTTATTTTAGCATATTCAGTACATTTTTATAATATTTCTGCAAGTTCCCTCGTGATAGTAGATGAGTGCAGCATCTTGCACAAAAACTGTTCACCTTCTGTTTTGATACCAGCTTTTTAGGTGTGACTGTAGTAAAACTTTGTGACTAATGAAATGTGCTGTGTAATTTTTTTGGTTTATGTAGCAAAAGGTGTGGCTATAATGGGCACCAAGAGCTGACAGATAGCTGTGCCTTAATGAAGTCGATATATAATTGTTTTGTTATTTTTATTTTTGTGGAATTTGCTGCTATACTGTAAATACAGAAGACTTTTCCTAGGAAACAAGAATGGTACAATGAAATAGTCAAGGACTTGCTTAGAATAAGTGATTGAGAAATGGGTTAGATATCCTGGATTCTTGATTTACAAATGGTCTGGCTAACGTCTAGTACAGACAGATAGTAAGGGGATGATTTGTCTGAACAGAAATGTTGATAATTTGATAAACATGTTTGATGAAAGGCAGAAGTGTGCATCTCTGATAAGAAACAGGAAGGTGACTTGAGTTATTTTTTGAATACTGGATACTCTGTGTGTAACAGCTGACGTGGAGTAAACAGACTGCTCCTACTGTTTGAAATTCAAATGTGAAAGTAGAAAATGGGGAGAAACAAAGTTTGGCAGAAAAAAAAAATCAGAAAATAATTGTTCCTGTGTCTCCTCAGGGAGGTAATGGCATCACAAACTTTGGAGGTTTTTTGGTGCAAATGGGAGAGTTTTCACTGCTTGGTGCCCTCAAGCATTACAGATCTGTTTAAGCTGTTTACTGAGAAATTAGTAAAAGAAACAGTTCACTTTACCAAATTCTAAAGGGATTTAAAAGTAAATAGAGAGGAATTTTAGTAATAGCATTTCTTTTAAATCTCCAGAAAAGTGAAATTACTGAAAGGCTTAACAGTGGAAAGCCATAGCAAAAACTATTTCACTTACATCAAATCAGCTGAAATGCTAATCTTGATGGAGAAGCAAATTAGACTGGCCACAGTAATAAACTTTTTTTTAGTAGTGCGTGAAATGCCTGTTTTAAAAAGATGCTTATTAAAAAGGTCTGAAGCAGTTTAAATAAAAATATAACAAGTCAGTGAAATTTTCTGTAATAGATTTGTGCAGCTTACTGTCCCTTTGCATAATAGCTTGTCTGTAGGCACTAGGCACTTACAGCAGTGCTTACTGTAACAGAGTAACTAAACCCACAAGGATGAACAAGGCAAAAATACATTGTGGCAAGCTAATACAGAGTGAATTGAGACCCTTGTCTCTGAAGAGTACAAGAGGAGTAGGAAAGTGAATTGAAATTTTTGAAATTTCAAACCTAAAAGAGGTACATTACAAGTAGATTAACACGTTATTTGCTGTATTTTTATGCTCTGTTAACTCTTGTGGACAGAATTTAAATATGCTCCATTAAAAAAGTTGTTCATTAGCTATCCAGAAACATTTAATTTAAACATTTAATCCTTTGTCCAAATTACTTCTAAAAGGGTAAAAAAAGAGAAGAATAGGTTTTCTTCTTCAAATTTCTACTGGACTTAATGTTGGGCTAGTAGTCTGTTCAAGGACAGAGATTTGATTTCTGGAGCTATTGTATATCAAGATGATGAACAGGAGTTATCTGAATATGTTTGTGGAAATGACATATTTTGATTTCTACAGAAGACTTCAGAGCACCTTGCTGAAAATCTTGTTCTTCATCTGATCGGAGTCCTAGTCATGTGAAGTACTAAAAGTCTGTTAATCTGTTTTAAAATGTCCATTGGACAACTCTTCTGCATAAATATCTTCCAGAGATTTTAACGTAATTAAATGTGTTTTTGTCTTGCAGTTCTGCTTTCCCCAGTGAGCGCAGTGTGGCTGGAGCAAACATTCAACAATGAGTGGTGCAGCGCTGGGCCTCGAGATAGTGTTTGTCTTCTTCCTGGCCTTATTCCTGCTTCACCGGTATGGAGACTTCAAGAAACAGCATAGGCTGGTGATTGTAGCAACATTACTGGCTTGGTACCTCTGCTTCCTGATTGTATTTATACTGCCTCTGGATGTCAGTACGGTAAGAAACGTGCAAGACTTCCTGCTTAGTTACATCAAATGTGTATGTTATTTTTCTAAATCATTTCAAAAGATTACCTCTTAAAAACAGCAAAGAAATCTTCCATGTAGTATCTTAATAAATTGAACATGTTACCTTTTTGCATTACAGTGTCTTTGTTTAGAATTAATTTTACTTTTTGTTGATCTCATCAGATAACAAATCTATTTCAAACATTTAAAAATTTCATTATTTGTTTATAACAATTTTTTTTAATCTGTTTAGGCACCATAAAGACACTTTCAGCTTTTTACTTTACTTTACTTACTTGTCCTGCAGATTGCATGTTGATTTGAGTGTTTATTAGTATAATTACTTCAAGATGTAAACCTGGAGTACAGGAAATGTCTTTAAAATAGGACTTATTAGTTTTAAATAAATATTATACCTCTTTTGTCACTGGTATAAAATGAATTGTCTTTTAGACTATTTACAATCGATGCAAACTTGCTGTTAACTCCAGTCCTGCAGAAAGTAATGGCTCTTATGTCACTCTTGCTCCAAGGTATGAGGTACATGTTTTTTTCTTTAGACTGTATTTTATGATTTTCTTTTTTTATTTGATAGGAGTATATTGTGGTTATAAGACTACCAAGTGTTATCTGTGTGATGCAAAATTTGAAGTTGGTAAACGTACAGGAAGGTGAGGGAAGAGGTGAAGAAAAGTGAATCTGTATCTGTTGGGAGTAATTATTTAGTCATTGTATAGTTCTATCTGATTACCCAACTATTCTTTTTTTATGGCACTAGATTTCTTGGTTTTTTTTCTTAAAGCGGTAGCTTTTTTAAGCAGTCTTGGTTATGAGGAAAGGCTTTGGTGAATGCTTATCTTTCCTTCACAATCTTAAAGACTTTAAACTTGACAATCTAATTTTATACCTTATGAGTGAAATAAAAAGGCTTTTCTTAAATGTAAGCAGCATATCTAATTGCTTATTATAATTATGTATCTGTAGTAATTGGAGTTATCTGAAATCTACTGTATTTCAGCAAAGTAATGATAGCCTGCTTGTTGCCTCCTGGCAGGAAGAAAGTAATCCCTAAACACTGTGAAGCAGTGAAGTAGGCTAATGTGGGCTCTTTCCATGGCTGCTCATTCTTTGGCCTACATTGTCTATTTCCCGGTGTTGTCAATGTGCAGTTATCTGTAAGATTATCAGAGCCTTTAAGATGTCAGTTGATATGTCCGTGCAAAGTACTGCTAGTCTTGTTGCCCCAAAGTGGGGCTTGTCTGGGTGTTACATATCCGTGAAGAATGGTGAAATAGCAGACTTGGTGACGTAATATTGCATTCTTTATTTAAGACCACCCAGTGTGGGCTAATTAAACATAGTTAAGTATATACACAATTTGAAAACTATTCAGTAACCTTTCAATTTACCTATAGCTTCAGGCAAATTGTTGTCATAGAATCATAGAACAATTTGGGTTGGATTGGACCTCAAAAATTCCAAGCCCCTGCCATAGTCATGGACACCTTTCACTAACCAGGTTGCTCAGAGCCCCATCCTTCCTGGCCTTGAACCCTGCCAGGGATGGAGCATCCACAGCTTCTCTGGACAACCTGTGCCAGGGCATCACCATCCTCTCAGTTAAGATTTTTTTCCTAATACCTAATCTAAACCTGCCCTTTGTCAGTTTAAAACCGTTGCACCTTGTCCTGTCACTCTCTGTCCATATAAAAAGTCCATCTCCCTCCTTTTTATAAGCCCCCTTTAGGTACCGGAAGGTGCTATAAGGTCTCCTGGAGTCTTCTCTTGTCCAGGCTGAACAAGCCCTACTTTCTCAGCCTGTCTTCATAGGATAAGTGCTGAAACCTTTAGTCATACTACCTGTCATTCTATCTTAATTTGATAGTTTTGAAGATATTTAGGCTATGCACATAAAAACTTACAACTCAGGCTTAACCAGTTTGACCCCGGAAAACACCAATTATTTCTCATTAAATAATCCTGTCTAAGTTGACTTTATTGCCCCTTGACTCACCATTGCTTCATTACCCAGACAGATGTGTGGAAAAAAACAAAGTGTCTTAGTGTAGATGGACACCTTGTCTTTTGTTCTTTTTTTTTTTTTTTTTTGTAACTAAAAAGGCTCCTATGGCTTTTCTGGTCTTCTGAAGTGAACGCTACCTGTCAGAAAAGTATTGGCATAATGAATCAAAATTTATATAAGACTGACTGAATCCAGCTGGGTGGCAGAAGAAACAAGTAATACATTTTTTGTACCACTAAACGCTTTAGGTGATGGTGTCTCTCAGTGTTTTTTAAAAGCCTCCTTCACTAACTAAAGTTTAGTGATTCTCTGTCTAAAAAAGTGTTCTTCCTCTGCATGGAGTAATTCCTACTGAAAAAGGAAAGTTGTAACCTTAAATTGCTTAATTGAATATTCCTCTTCAGTCTTTGAGCTTCTGGTTTTTTTCTCTAAGAAGGATGTCCAGATACATTATTTGTGGTTAGGAAAATGAGAAATATTTCTAACAGATCATTCAGTTTATTTATTTGTGAGATGGTTGATTGTTGACTATGTACTTGAATAGTATTGTACTACTGTGCTATTTTCAAAGACTTTTCTAGATAGGAATTTGTAGAAAATGCCTTTTATACTCCTGGCTTTACAACTAACAATAATCTTTACATTGTTACAGCAAGCAAAAATGTTTCAAACCCTGGAGTTACATTCCTGATGGAATTATGCCAATTTTCTGGCGTGTTGTGTATTGGACATCACAGTTTTTGACATGGTAAGTAAAGCAAAATAATACAACAAAGACTATGATATAAGTATAATTTCTAAGTGCACCATCTTAACAGTCATAGCATTCTTTAAAAATGTGTATCAGTATTGCAAAGAGCTTTTAAATTGTATACTATTTGCTAGCAATGAAATTTCTGTAATAATTACTGTACTAATTTGAGTATTTTTTTCCTTACTTCTGTGGAAGCAAATTTCAGGTGGCAGCCATTTACCCTTGGTTCACTTTTGTAGTTGAAACTGAACAATTTACACATGTAGGTGTTTATGGATAGATTGTCTGAAAAAAAAATGGGTTTTAGGCAACCAAATACCAAAATAGTTCCATGAACAAATTTGGTAATTTTTGAGTAATATTGTAAATTATTTGGTTTTATTGGATTTATTATATAAAGCTATAGATATAGCTACAGAAAAAAAGATTATCTATGGGGTTTTGGATTGTCTGTGCTTTGTGTGTTTTCTGATCAACTTGTCATCAAATAATTATTTTTGTAGTTACTCAAGAATATCAGGGTTGGTACTTCATTCTTATTTATCACAGATTTTTCATAGTAAAGCTAACTGTATTGTTTTTATCTGCAGCTTGTTTAAGGTTTGCCATCAGACAGGTACATCTAGAATAAAAACATATAAGTAGCTAATTTCTTAGAAGCTTAGGAGTCTTAAACTTTAACACCCCTGTCTCAGTAACCTGACACTGCTAAAATACTTGGAGGGGGGGTTGGTGGTTTGGGTGTTATGGAGATGTTTTGATGGAGGTTGGTTGTTGTGTGGGGTTTTTTTGGTTTTGTTGTTGTTATTGTTGTTGTTGGTTTTTTGTTTTGTTTTTGTTGTTGTTGTTTGTTTGTTTTCTTTTTTTTGATTGGCTGATATGTTTTGGTTTTGTTTCCATTTCTCCTAGGATTCTGCTACCTTTCATGCAGTCATATGCTAGATCAGGAGGGTTCTCCATCACTGGAAAAATTAAAACTGCATTGATTGAGAATGCCATCTATTATGGCACTTACTTGCTGATTTTCGGAGCATTTCTAATATATGTGGCTGTAAACCCAAACTTCAATTTACAATGGTAAGAATAAGGTTGTAAACACTTGCATGAGTTCTTACAGAATTGTCTTGGATAATTTCTTATGTGGATGAAATGGGTCTTTCTAAAAAAATTAGTTTTAGTTGATCTAATATTTTGCTAGGCATTTGGAAAGTTATGTTAAATTTTATATAAAAAGGGCTTTTTTGAGTATTTCTAGAAATTTGGGTTTTGGTGTTCTGATTTTGATATGTACAGCACAGGCATACTCTTGTATTTGCAATTGTGCTTTTTTTTCTCCATACAAACACATTTGCAAAGTTAGTGCAGAAACTTTCAGTGTTTTCAGAATAATATATTTCAAAAACTCAATATTTACTGTGTAATGCTTTTAAATGCTGTAGACTTTACAGGTGATAAGGAAAGTTAAAATAATTGACATCCATAACATTGCTAATGGTCTTCCATACTAGATGGAATAGAAGTCTGAATACGAATTTCTGAACAATATTCTGAGTACAAATCGTGGGTTCTGAGGCTGTTTCTTACAGTGACTACCATTATGCTGTTTTGAGTAAGTTTGCTAGGTTCATATTGTTTCCTAAAGGAACAAATTCCTTTGGGGGAGCAGTTTGTTTGAGAACAAACAAATTGTTATCCTCCCTCCATAGGGGGTCAGAAACATGGGAGATACAGGAAATTGTGGCAGCATTAAATATGGCCAAGCAGCAGACTGGCTCTAGGCAAAAGTGTAGGTGATACTGAGTCTGTTCCTGTAAACTTGAAAGCCATATTCCTACATTTTGATACTTCAAGCCTGCCTTCTTGCAGGTGGGGTAGGAGGATGTTTTTTGTTTGGGGTTTTTATATTGTTTCATTTCCTTAGGAACCAACTTCAGACTATTGGAATAGCTGCTGCAAACACATGGGGTCTTTTCCTTCTTGTATTGCTTTTGGGTTACGGTTTGGTGGAAATCCCTCGTTCTCACTGGAATGGGGCCAAGAGGGGTTATCTACTCATGAAGACTTATTTCAAAGCTGCTAAACTGATGACTGAAAAAGCAGATGCAGAGGAGAATTTAGAGGATATTATGGAGGTAAGTAAGTAGCTTTCACTATGAAGGAACTGAAGGCTGCTGTTAGTTGTGTCTGAATTTGCTGGTGTTGGACACTTGTGGCAAGAAAACATAAGTAAGCATGACCTTACTATAAAATATCTGTAAACTGAGAAAATCATCATAGTGTGCCCCTTGATAACACTCAATCCATGCAAAAGTCAAAACAGAAATAGTCCTTGCTGTGAAGAACTTAAAAGTCATAGCACCTTGATAACCATTACTTGTTCAGTCTATTCTGTTACTGACCCGTTTGGAGCGGTACTGGTCACTAATGAATAGCATTTCAGAGTGAGCTTGAATAGTCAGTGTACAGATATTTCATATTGTGTACCTCTGATGCTCTGCTCACAGTGTTTTTCTGGAATCTTGAGAGGAGTTTCCCAATTGTGGGGCCATGCTATATACTTTTTGAGAAGAGAATATGTAGACAGTAGTTTTTTTCAAAGTTTCTTTTGAGACTCTATTGTTAAATGTCAGTGAGCAATAGGTTCTAGTGTAGTTCCAGAATAGAATGGAAATCCAGCTCTTTGAATAGCTATTCCTGGTTCTATTTCTGGGATGCTATGGCTTGGAAATAATATATGTGAACTGTTGTAGGGTAGGGTGGTAACTTGTGTCACATGTCAGTATAAATCGGTAGTATAATCTTGTTAATCAGTAATAGCATTTGGAAGAAATTGCCAAAAACTGCTAAAAACATCTAAGTGGGACGTAACTACAAAACTTGCTAAAAACATCTAACTGGGACATAACTACACAACTTACTAGAAAATGAGCCATGAAGACTTTTTTTACCAGGATAGCACTTAGAATAGAATATTTCCATTGGAACGGACCAACAACAGTCATCTGGTGCAGCTGTCTGACCACTTCCAAACTGACCAAAAGTTAAAGCAAATTATTAAGAACATTGTTCAAATGCCTAGAGAGGGAGATTCTGATCTCTTTTCCCCAGTATCCAGTGACAGGACGCATGGGAGTGGTTCAAAGCTGTGCCAGGAGAGGTTCAGAGTGGATGTTAGAAAGCATTTCCTTACCACAAGGGTGATGGGTGGTCTCACACTGGAACAGGCTCCCTAGAGAGGTGGTCAATGCCCCAAGTCTGTCAGTGGGACTTCGTTTTTATCTCCTTTTTACCTTTAACTAAAACAGGAAAGTCTTTTCTATTTCAGCCTTTGTGCAGAGAAACCAATCCCCCACACATTTGTATAGTAGTGTTTGCACAGTGACATTCTTCTTCAAAAACTACATAGGTGTTCCTTACAAATACTTCACTTACCTTTTATGAGATGTCCAGTAAAGCTGTGGCTTTTAGGAAGCAGTATTTTTTTTCAAGCTTTGTTGGCTGTCTTTTCCAATTGGAAGGGTTGCAACTCTAATTAGACCATGTAAAAATCTATAATTTATTAAAAATTACTTAATTTACATTTTTAATTTAGCATAATTAAACTACTTTAATTTTTTTCCTCAACAGGAAGTGCGTAAAGTAAGTGAGACTATCAAATATAACCACCCCTTGAGGAAATGTGTTGATACAATACTGAAAAAGGTAACCAATTGCTCATCTTCAGCCATAGTTTTTCAGTTGGGACGAGGTGCTTCCTGCATGTACAGAATAATTGTACATTATTTTCTTTTCCTCTTAATATAAAATCTCTAGTTGGCATCTTCTGAGTTTCTGTCAAGAGTTGGAGTTGAGATTATTTGTGAAATGCTTTCTTATGATATACGTAATTGTCAGTTGTATTTTGACACAGATAGTGTTTTAGAAAGAGAAAAATGTATGCTTAGAGTGAGCTTTTCAGTTGCATGAAATGCCCCAAAAATTTACAAATAATTAGCAAAGAATGCTTGCTACTCCTTCATTTTCCAGTTAATTTTCCCTTTTCTTTCCAGTGCCCTACTGAGTACCAGGAAAGAATGGGTAGGAACATGGATGATTATGAAGATTTTGATGAAAGACAGAACAGTTATCCAAGTGAAAAAAGTTTGGCCAAACTTCACAAGCAGGTATATTAATAGATGGGTGAATACCTCACTTACGGTAATTAATGAGAGTAAATGCTAGTCAAAGATTCTGACTGCACTTCGTCTGGATTGTTGAGTATAGCGGGTTTTGAGATTACTACTTAGCAGAAACTTTTATTGGTGAAAGAAGTCACAGAAGTCTAATATCCCAAGTGATCAAAGTTCTGGATGTGTAAAAAGTGTTGTTCTTGTGTTACATCTTGATAGGATTTTAGCTGTCTCTGAATAAGCCTTGTAATTGTTGATTTACTGTGCATTCTGAAATAGAAATTATAGTAAAATCTTGATATTCACTGAGATGCAAAAATAAAGTGGTATGGTGGAAAAAGTAGGCTGTTGCTACAGATGGTTTGTGATGAAAGAACTGCAACACTCAGGAATCATATATGTAGTCCTTCTATGATTTGTGTATTTAGAGAATTAACTACCTGCCTTTGTGAATATACAGAATTAGTCTTTGCAGTTCCGCAGTGCACACAGTTTTAAGGGATTTTTGCAAGGCTTTTCTGCCATTTCTTAAAATGAATGCCTTGTAACCCTAGTTTCTTGCAATTTATGTAGGTAATCTATTCAGTACAGAGACATCGTCGTACACAGGTCCAGTGGCAAATTCTTTTAGAGCAAGCGTTTTACCTAGAAGATGTGGCAAAAAATGAAAGCAGTGCAACTCGACAGTTTGTTCACACCTTTCATTCCCAGGAACCAGAAAATAAAATTATTCAGTATTTCTACACACCAACTGTTGGTAAGTGCTGTCATGCAGATTTTAAGCATCTCAAGGCATAACTGATACCATTTTGTAAAAAGAACCAGTTGTTTTATGTAAAAAGTTCAGCTGCAGTAGAGGGAAACAAGTGTGGAATTATAGTGCATTTATGTAATGGAATAGCTGTCAGATACTAATTTACAGTCTTGACCATAGGCCTAAACTTTATTTACAAATTTAATAGCAGTTACATGTTGTAATAAAGCAATAGCAAACTTCTAAGCCTTTTGTGAGGGAGTTTCATGTCTGGTTGTGTAATTTTCCTTAACCCATTCCGGATATGTGTGTGTGTTTGTTTTTTCCAGAGTGGTACTGGGAATGTCTTCTACGACCATGGTTTTACAGGGTGCTTGCAGTTGTGCTGGCCACATTCTCTGTAATTGTTGTGTGGTCAGAGTGCACATTTTTCAGTACAAAACCAGTTCTGTCACTATTTGCAGTTTTCATACAGCTGGCAGAAAAGACATATAATTATATATACATAGAGGTAAGTTGAAGATAATCACTTGACAAAAATATTTTCAGATAAATGGTTGTGATGATAACAGTAGGTCAAATAGGTTTAAAAAGAGATTTCTAAATTATCTGTCAACTTTCAGAAGGTCTCTAAATGTATGGTACCAAACTTTGTTTCTGTGGAGGGAGTCTGCCTTTTGCCACTTCTTAAAACTCTCAAATACCAAGTGAAGGCATGACCCAGCTGGCCTGAATATCATGTGTAGAGTAATTTCTGAAGCATTAGCTTGGAGCTTAGGTGTTAATTAGACTTTCTGTCTAATCAGCCATGTGTATGACCTCAGTTTCCCAAAGAGGAATTTGCTGAATCCAGTCACAGGTGTGGTTAGCATATGTATGCACAAATTTATCAGTAAAGATACTGAGCTGAAAAATTCCAGTATACTGAGGAAAGGTTGATTTGAAAACACTTAGATTTATGCCTTTTTTTTGTGGGAAGAAATGCCATATCAATTATAGTAATTACTGAGGCAATTACAGCAATTTTATTTACATAACAAGAAGTAGTAGAATGTTGCTAGGGTCAACTGTGTTAGCTTATGCGTAGAATGTTACAAGTATTGTTCTCAGTTTAAATTGTTCAGAAAAACTCCTGAAACTCTGCTCAGAGCTGGTGGGGTTCTCCCACTTCAAAATGAAAAATTAAGGCTGGAGATGGTCTGTCCATGTAACAGGCTATGTACTGAATGCACTGAAACCTTTAACAGAGTTCTACATTTAAACAACAACTTTTTTTTTCCCCCCAGATGGCCTGTTTTCTTACTATCTTTTTCCTAAGTATCTGTGTTTACTCTACTGTCTTCAGGATCCGTGTATTTAACTATTATTACTTAGCTTCACATCATCAGACAGATGCATACAGTCTCCTTTTCAGTGGCATGTGAGTATTTGGTATATGTTTTTTCAGTTTTGCAGTTCTATCAAATACTGAATTGAAAATGTCCATTAAACTTACATTTATATTCTTTAATTTATATCTTATGGGCATAATTCCTAATGAGCTGTACATCACTATTCTATGGTAGATCCAGTTATGATTTTGCAGTTAATTTAAGAAATTCTTTGAAATGCTGTTGCCTCTTGCATTTATGCAGGTTATTTTGCCGTCTCACTCCACCATTGTGCTTGAACTTTCTGGGCTTGACCCATATGGATGCAACAATCTCTCACAAAAATACTCAGCCAACTGCTTATACATCTGTAAGTACAGAAAATGTGGGTTTGAGCTTTCGATATGGTTTGGAGAATAGGCAAAGTATTTTTAAATACACCTTATAGAAAGATTCAGGTATTCAAATCTTTTCAGTAGTATTGAACAGGGTGAAAATACTTGGTTATAGAGCAGGCGTTTGGTAATGATTTCTAGGAGTCATCAATNATTATCCTTTAGAGTTCAGACTGTTCTTCACTTCCTAACATAAATTCCTAATAGTTTTAGCTTTCATTGAACAACTGGTTTCTGCTGCAAGTTACATCTCACATCTTTGTTGTTAGTAACTAGTCTTAGTGTTGTCTAGAGACTCATTTCACAACAGATGAAAAAATCCACCAGATTTGCGCACGTTCTGGAGTAGTTGAGACTACAAAATCTGGCATCTTAGAAACCTCAAAGTAGATATACTGCTGCAGGTGGCCTTTATATCTGCCTATTCTGAGTCAGATCTGTGATGATAATATTGCCTATGTTTCAGTAACTGTAAAGGATTGTGTATTTATGTGAGAAGACAGAATCTTTATGGGTATATGTAGAATATAGCTAATTAGAGCTTGTTCTTGTGGATTTTTTTCCTAGATCATGGGATCCATGAGAGTGCTGTCCTTCATTGCAGATGGATTCTATATATACTACCCAATGCTTGTTGTCATTCTCTGTATTGCTACATACTTCAGGTAAGTGATTTGCAAGACGGATCTTCCATGTTTTTTTACATTAATAAAATTAGTTTCACCAGTCAGGAAAAGATTCAGTACTCCTTTTCCAGCAGTTGAGTTGTGTCATGTAAATAAAAATGCAAAACCTAAATCAATAAATTGATATTTATATAGGTGAAATGTGTACATTTTAAGAATATAGATTGTATTAACTCATAATTCAGTTGTGAGGTTTTCAGCAAAGTTTTCTAATAAATTAAGAAGCACTAGAAGCAATTTTAGGTATTGAACTTTCTAACAGACTCATAACAAGTTTCTGATGCGTTACTGGACTTTTAGTAACACATAATGGTTGAAATAACTTGATATTGTTTTCTTTCCCCAAGCCACAGTGTGTTGGAGACTTGGGAGAGTAATTGCAGAAAATGCTGTTACATGCTTGCTTTATAAGTTCAAAATGTCTGCTTTTGAACACTATGAGGAATGAGATACTGACCTTGCTCAGCTACATTTATTTTATTATCTTCAATTTTGTGTTACCATGCAGTCAGAAGCAATGTATATGGCTTTAGTCATGTACAGTGCAGTGAAATGCCTTGGATGTCCATTAATAGTGTATGTGCATCTACAGATAATAAGAGAACAAGAATCTAGTCCTAAGTTTTCCCTGCTTACCTTTAGGTTAAGTGACAAAAGTGGTGGTGGAGCTAGAAAAAAGCAAACAGGAAAGGCAATGACAAGAAAAGAGAAAAGTTCATGTGACTTCTTGTCCATTATGATCCTGGGTCTTGAATGCCTTATTGAAAAGGAAGAATAGAAATTAAAGGAGAGAAAGTTGCTTTAATGACTTTTGCTAATTCAGAAGGTTGAATTAAAATCTATTGAGAAAAGCTGTCTCCTTTGTTTAATCCAGCAGTCTTAAAGTTCAGATAGTATTAAAAAAAATTTTTTTAGCATCAATATACAATGAAGCCAACTTTGAGCATGATATTGATGCTCCATTTTGGAGAAAGAAAAACAGTAACAAAACCAGCAGTTGTGTTTTCTGGTGTAAAGTTGAAAAGGTGAAAGTGGTTTCATGCTATGTAGTTCCAGGACTAGCTTAAAAAAGGTGAAGCAAGCTTATTATCTATCTGCTCTCTAATGGCTATCCAAAAAGGCAGCCAGCATCCTTACAGCTTAAAAGTACAGCACACATTCTTCTGAGTGAAACCTGAGGTGAAGGTGGCTTTCCTATGTTGTTACTGTTTCAAAACCACAGAAATTATAATAAGTGGAATTTTTATAGGAATTGTTTTCTGGCAAAGAAGAGTTGGTGACATACCATAGGTACAAATTCTGTTATATCTGAGGACATTTAAAGCAATTGTCTAATGTTAAATCATTTGCACTACTCTGAGACTATATATGTTCTAATCTGTCTATTTGAATAGGATTATTACTTTCAATTGTATTTAGGAATGTGTTACTGTTCTGGGTCACCTAGGTCACCCTTCTGTTTTGGGTCACCAGTTATTGTTCTGAGTTCTGAGTTTTCTGTTTTCACAGCTGGTATAATAATCTGTCTCCTCTTTTGTGTTTTTCCTTTTTACTTGGATTGTCCTTACGCTTCTGAATAATTTGTTTTACATTTTGTTTTCTAGTATATCGAAACTACTAACTGTAAATTAACAAAGGAAATTACTTCTTCTTTTACCAGCTTAGGAACTCGTTGTTTGAATCTTTTGGGATTCCAGCAGTTCATGGGGGATAGCGAAATGACCTCTGATTTGATTGATGAAGGAAAAGAGCTAATCAGAAGAGGTAAATTAGGTCTTCTGTCATAGTCTTCCTATGAAATCATACTACCACAGAATCATCAAGTCTGGGCAAGACCTCTAAGATTGAGTCCAACCCTTAACCCTTAACTGCCAAGTTCACCACCAAACCATGTCCCCACATGCCACACCTACACCTCTTTTAAATATCTCCAGGGATGATTACTCCCAGCACTTCCCTGAGCAGCCTATTCCAATGCCCGACAACACTTCGGTGAAGAATTTTTTCCTAATATACAAACTTCCTCTGGCACAACTCTTATCTCGTTGTTTGTTACTTGGAAGGAGAGACCAACCCTCACCTGGCTACACCCTCCTTTCAGGGAGTTGTAGAGAGCGATGAGGTCTCCCCTGAGCCTCCTTTTCTCCAAGATGAACACCCCCAGGTCCCTCAGCTGCTCCTCATCACACTTGTGCTCCAGACCCTTCCCCAGCTCCATTGCCCTTCTCTGGACTCTCTTCAGCACCTCAGTGTCCTTCCTGAGGGACACAGAACTGAACCCAGGATTAGAGGTGTGGCCCCACCAGTACCCAGTACAGGGGGATGGTCACTGCCCTGGACCTGCTGGCACAGCTATTGCTGATATGAGCCAGGATTCCGTTGGCCTTCTCGGCCACACCTGTCCCCGCTGGGGACACATTGGCTCATGTTCAGCTGCTGTGAACCAGCACTCCCACATCCTTTTCCAACAGGCTGCTTTCCAGTCACTGCCCCAAGCCTTCAGTGTTGCATGGGGTTGTTGTGACCCAGTTGAAAATTGAAAGGAAAGTGGTTTGGTGAGCACTTCCACCAGCTCCCTCAGTGCTCTTAGGTGGATGTCATCTGGCCCTGTAGACCTGTGTGTGTCCAAGCAGCATAGCAGGTCACTGACCATTTCCTCTTGGATTTTGGGGGGCTTTATTCTGTTCCCAGTCCCTGTCTTCCAGCTCAGGGAACTTGGCACCCAGACAACAGCCGGTCTTAAAGACTGTAGCAAAGAAGGCATTAAGTACCTCAGCCTTTTCCTCATCATATAATATGGTTTTTGATTAAATTTGTCCGAAATGTTGCAGAAAAAAAAAGCATACTGCCTGTCAGTATTTGAAAGCTATACTGAGGAAGGCCACAGCAAAAAATGCAGTAGACTTACAACACTGTGGTTGCTGTGTAAACATTGATGGACTTCACTGACATCTTTAATGAAGTACCAGTTTTATTCATCCAGTATCTGAATTTTAGATATTTCTAAATATTTTACAGTGTGTTACTGATCAAATAATACCTTAGCAGGTGCTTGTGCAATCTGTTATAAGGGATGGTTAGCATTTAAATTGTCCGTATCATCAACAAAGTAATCTTTCTTTTTTAAGTGTGTTGATTGAGCTGCATGAATTCAGTTATTTCCTTCAGGGTATTTTGCTGTGTCAACTAGCTGTGTTTTATCAGAGAAAGAAAGTTGTTATGTAGAGTTGTAATTATCTGCTGGCTTGGAAAGGTTTTTATTTTACATTAATTTTTATTGGAAGTGTTTCTTCCAGTTGTTAAGAGCCATTGCGGTTTTTGAGTAAATGTTTAGAAATTAAAATTTCTGGATACAGTGTTATATTATGGAATACTTTTATTCCCATAGTTGATGAAAAACTGGATTTACTTAGAGTAGTAATATTTTGGGTTTTTTTGGAGAAAGATCAAAGTCTCTCATTCCCTTAAACAAGAGGTTATGATGACATTGATACTGTGATGTTATATTTCCCACTTAGTAACAGACAGAACAAAGTATTTGGGTCACAGGCTCGGCCTCACTGAACTTCATCAAGATCATGTTTCAATAATGCTGAAGTTTCTTCTTAATGTCATATATTCCCAGATATTTCTAACAGGTTGGGTTTTTTTTTGCTTTGCCAGCTGGTATCCAAATGTTATGCTATGACCCAAGATACATCATGACAAAATAATTTTAATGGGAAACTCCATAAAGACAGACAAGCAGCTTTTTGTTTTGTTTTTGTTTAATTGTAAGAATCATCTATTTCAATAACAATCTTTGCTAGTTAGCTTTGGATTTTCATTGTTTCTTTAAAAAAAATGCCAGTGATTTTCCTTGAATGGAGCTCAGACAAATAAAGATTTTTTTATTTTTAGAGAAAAGAAAACGACAGAGGCAGGAAGAAGGTGAAAACAGAAGAAGGGTATGAGATTTGTTAAGCTAATTATAATATTACACTGCAATATCTGATGGGATTTACCATGGCTGTTTAATTCAGAATGATGTGTTTCCCAGAAAAATTAGTCCCAAATAACTGGGACTGATTAACAAATTTGATCTTGCTGAGTAGTCTTGGCTGTGGGTTAATTATAGAAGGTAAAAGGATGATTTTAGTGACACTACTTGGACACTTTTTTTACTCGGTGTGCTGTGGTTATATACCTGTGCCAATAGGCACAACAAGCATTAAAAAGGGTCCTGATTTCTAGGATACAGAGTAATCTGAAATGGTTTATTTCTCACACTGATCTGTCTCTTACACTGATACTGCTTTGCTTGAAATAACTGCAGTTGCAATGTCGTCATACTCACTGAAATGTGGACTCCTCCCAAACTTGTTGTTTTGTGTGATCTTTGGAAAGTCATTGGCACAGGTTCTATTTTTTTTTTTTTCTGGAGGAGGGAGTTACACATAATACAGAATTAATAGTTACAGCTGAATAACAAACAGAATGTTTGATTCAAATCATATTTTGTGTGCATACTTTATTGAAAGATTTGTGAAGCTTTAGTTTTTCATTAGTTTATAACAAAATCTAGTATAGAAAGTCACTGTCCAAGAGATAAATAGAAAAGATGCGTGCAAGATAACAGTGGGACTAAAATGTCTCAGCTTTTAAAGCTCGGGTATAATTTAATTCTAGGTGACAGCCAGTACTGCATAGGCCTCTCTTCTGATCCTCTCCCTCCATGTCATAACTTTAGAACTTCAACTTGTTGTGAAGCAAAATAGTAGCAAGTGTATGATACATTTAGTATACACTGAAATGATCTAACACTAAGCTACAAATTTTTTTGTGCTATGTGCATGTCGGTTTTTTCCATTTTACCACTAGATGGAAGTAGTAATCAATAAAAGCAGCAGTTCCCACCGTAAGTTAGAGCAGTTGAGAGAACTTCGAGTGCAGATTTGAGATGCAGTTTGTTTTCTAAAAGTCTTTTTCTAAAGAACAGTTATGGTAACGGGTTTAGTGAAGGAACACATCTTGAGTTTAAAATAAAACAAAAAATCTTCCTGTATCAAGGTACTGAACAGTTGTTGTGTTGCTTTTTCCTCACAACTTATGTTTTCCTTCGTGGTCTTTTTTCCAGGAATGGAAGGAGCGATATGGAAATAGAGATGAGTCCACTAGAAACAGAGTTGTCCACACAGACCAGAAAGAATCCAGTTTCTCAGAGACCAATGCCAATAGATGTAAGCTTTGTGGGTTTCGGGGGAGGTTTGTTTTGTTTTGTTTTGTTTTAGTATCTTGTCTGCACAATGCTGGCCATGTGACTAGTTTCAGATATTTTCCTTTTTGTCTTAGATGATGTGCTGATAACGTTCACTTCTGTGGCTCAGTGCCATCTTGCCATTTAAGGCACTGAAAAGAGTACTGTGTTTCTTTCCACCTCCACTTCAACTAGTTGAGATCCAAGATTCTGGCTATTCTTACGACCAATTACTTGGTCTTATGGGATATATAATGATTGCAGTTAGAGTAGCAGTTGTCAACAAAGAAACTTTATGATACATCTTGAATTTGGGTGTTGTAAATCTTAAAATTTACCTCTTCTGCTTGCAAATGAACTATCTCAGACTGGAATAATGAAGCAATCAGATGACCAAAAAATGTAAAATCACACAAGTGTATACATTTTCATTTAATAATGTCTATTAGTGAAATACTTTTTTTTGTGGATACTTTAAACTTGCAAAAAGTTTGTCAGTGTTAATGTTTTTTCTGTAATTTTATGCTCTTTTAAGCTAACAACAACTAAAATGAACCTGAAGAAAAAGGAGGAAAAAGGGGAGGAGGAGGGAATCTTTGAATATGCATTTAGGAAAATGCTGGTAGACTTCCCCCTCCTCTGTACAAAGCTGGAAATCCAGATTTTTAGTGGTAAACTAACTGAAATTATATTTTAATGTTCACCGTATGATTATGTAGCATTCCAACCCCAAACAAGCCATAGGTACTGACCTAGTGAAGGTCACAGAGTGTGCTGCAAAACAACTGTATTTCATTAGTTCATGAAACTGACTTTTTAAAAACAAACAAAAGTGAACAAAAACCCCCTCCAGACAGCTTAGTTAAAGCATGAAGCTGGGAAGATGAATGTTTGATTGTTTGATTTAAAAGAATGCTTGCCTGTAGTTTCTTGTTTTCTTTGATTCTTTGCAAGGTAGATCTAATCTTTTTTGAGGGGTGAAAGTTGTTGCATTTTTGTGGAGATACAAAATTGAAATACTACAAATTTGAGCAAATTTGGTTTAATATTAAATCTACTCTAAACTATTGCACTTTTGCTTTGGATGAGATAGTTGTTATTGTTATGGTTTTTTAAATTTGATGTCTCCATACACTCCAAGCTGTTCACAGAGCAAATGAGTGTCTTTCCTTCCTTTTATTTATTCAGCACTATCAAAGTATACCCGATCAAATGGTAGGACTGAAAGAGATAGAATAGAACTCCTCCAGGATGCAGAACCTTTGGATTTTAATGCAGACTCTGTTAATGATGACCCCCTTGAATCAGACTCGGGAAGGTGAGGAATCTTCTCTGTTGTTTCCAGTTAAAAGTTTCTAATGCCTTCTGTGTTCTGACCGATGACAACTGTATCAAATGGTTTCATAATAATAGTTTTGTAGATGAAGTTTATAATTTCGTCTAACTTGTTTCCTTTCTTCCGTCTCCCTCATGATAAAGTAATTGTTTTAAAACCAATTAAACCTGAAGGCATATCAGGTTTTTAGAAATGTCAGAGTAAGATTTGAGTTGGATATGACTTTATGTATTGGCATAATCTGAAAAATGCTGCATATAAAGCTGATTAATGATCTGCATGTTAAGGAAATGTCCCAGTGTGACCATTCAGGAGGCAACCTGGGGGTCACCCCAAACTTTCATTACTGGACTGAAGCCTTTTCACCACAGGCAGCTCCACTGAAGCAGCAGGTGTCCCTTTCACTCACTACTCACCCCAGTCTCACAGTCAGAAAAGTTTCCCTTTCCAGCCTGACTGCAGGTTTCCCATAGCAGAGTCCCAGACATCTGATTCCTTTAATTTAATCATGGTGCAGTGACAGAATAACAGCTCAAATTGGTGCCTTCGGGGAGGGACCCCAAACAAAGGAATTGCTGAGCTTTTACACCCTGACGGTCTGTGTGCACCATAATCTGGGCTCTTCCAGTTGAGCCCTTGGCTCCTGCACAGTCTCTGAGTGTCCAGTTCCCTGGCTGGGCCACAGGTCCCTGTGCCCGTTTTTGCTTGTTCGTAGCACCTTGCCTGGGGCTCCCATTTCCTGCCATCCAGGGCACAACCTGCAGCTGCACCAAGCTACCTGATCTAGGTGTATGCCTCAACAGACATATGTATATGTATAAAGTTTTCTGTAATTTCTTACAATATAAAATTATCTGTAATTTCCTACAAAGCTCAGCTTGAGAAAGCTCACTTGATTTCCCAGTATAAAATCCGTTGTGAAAAGGCTGCAGGAAAAAAACCTGAGTACTACAGGATCTGTTTCAGGAATATAGCTGGGTATCAGATCTTGGAACTACTAAAGTAAATTAAAATCTGAACTTCTGAACAGAGAGTACCGGACTGCACTGTGTAGCTCTGTCTGTAATAGAGAATTTTGTGATTCTGTGATTGTGACTGCAACACCAAATTTCCTCAGTCATAAAGTAGAGTACCTTATGTAACTGCTAAGCTTTGCTCATATTTAAGAAACAAGCAATACATTGTATGGGTGCCTTTTTTTTCTTTTAGGTAGTTATGGTGTAGAACCACTTAATGATAAGTAATTTAAAATTCACATATAAAAGCTTACCATTCATTATTTTTCAGCTAAAACTAGCATACTCAATCAAAAAGAGTCATAAAAAGTCAATTGTTTCAGTGGACTTCTATCTATAATGTCAATAAATAAATGCCAGCTTGGAAATGTGCAAAGAATGCTGTTAAATGGCACATGCTAGTACCATTTACTACCAGTAAAAACTGCCAGGTTTTACAGGTTGATTCAGACAACTGGTTTAGCCTAATGTCACCACATTTCAAAAGCTGGTTTTTTTTAAGCACAAGAGTTTAAAGAGGAACTAGCCTAGAATTTCTGTCAGTGGTTGGTTTCTATGCAGTGTGAAAGGGATAGTCTACAAAAATAGGAATATGCATATGTAACTACTCTGGAGCAAATACTTTTCAAGCACAGTATCTGAAGTCTTCTGGCATCTATACATACTTTGCAAAGTGGAACACTCTAAACTTCTTCTTTAAAAAGAAAACCAGGAGCCACAGAGCTTAGTTGAGCTTCCCCTAGTAACCTGCATTTAATTTCATGGAGGTAATAAATCAAGAATAATTGCATATGGAATTTCAATTAATTTAAAAGTAGCTTATGTAACATTTGTTTTCAAAACTATAGCTCCTGCAATAGTTAGAACATACTAGGACAGTAAGGACATTAGGGACACCAGGTTCTGACTGTGTTTGTTCAGGTTTTGGCAAGTACTGCAGAGACGAACTACATTGTGCTTGTGTTGGATCTTATTCTGCTTTATAGTGGTTTTAAAATATATTTGACCAACAATTTGTGAAGTTTCTCTTTTCTCACTAAGCATGCAGGCATTTGTTTTCATTATCTTTGATACTGTATTCCACCTATGAATACCCAATGAGATGTACTATTAAGCACCTAAACTACTTTTTGGATGCTATTGTTTGTTTGGGTTTTGTTTCGGGTTTTTGTTTGTTTAGTTGTTGGTTTGGTTGAGTTTTTTTAAGAAAAAAAGTCCTGTTCAACCAAAACATCCAACTTCTTTCCTTTGTATTAGGAAACAAAGTTCTTTAAGACTCCCAGTATTCATATCACTGTTTTTCTTGGTCACATGACATTTAATTTAATGACTGTCTATCAAATTCTCATGGAAACAGTAATTCAGTTGAACATTAGATCCTCTAATTCACTGGGAGTTAAGGAGTAAGATTGCAATGAGAGTTATATGGTTTAATGAGTGTTTATTTTTCTACTTCCTGTGATACTTTTTCATATTTGAAATTCATTCTGCAGGTACCAGCCTGGTGGAAGATACCTGTCAATGTCTCGAAGCAAAATATTTGATGATGTCTAAGTTCATCAAAGCTAAAGAAAATTCAGTGGAAATCTAGCTCCTACTCATTGCTTGGAAAATACTGTATTTGTAATGTATCACTGAACCATCAAAGACTCTTTACAAAAAATATGAAGGAACTACTCTTTTGGAAATGCACGTGTATGATAACTTCACCACTTGTGATAGGAATATGCTTTGCTATTGTAGATACTGTTGTGCATCAGTGTGGGCTTTTGTGTCATGACCAAAAGGAGAACATTATTTAAAGTTAATAGATGGTAAACTCATAAATATACCTAGGGCTCAACTGGAACTGTAACAATCTAAGTTCTAGGAAGAGATTTTTTGGAATTTTTTAACCAATGTTATTTTAACCAATATTTCAACTAATGCTGTGAGAGCATATTGATGCATCCGAAGTGCAGTTATATCAATTACTTCAGTAAACACTTTCTATAATTTTTCTATTTGAACTTTATGCCTAGTCCAAAATCTACTGAATAGAATTGAGGTTTCTTTTGCCTTCAGTGTTGTTTGAATCAGACCCCATATAAGAAGAAAGCCTGAAAGGCAGGCTGTTCTTCATAAAATCAGCAAATACAAGTTCCGGTATTTAAATGGTGGCTACAAAGGTGATGGCGACTCCCTTTTTACAAGAAGTCACATGGAAAAGATGAAGGATCATGGGTACAAGTTACTCCTGGTGAGATTCCAGTTGGACACAATAGGAAATTTTTGCACAGTTAGAACAATCAGCCATTGAGTAATCTCCCCAGAGAAGTGGTGGATTCTCTAACATTGGACACTTTTAAAATTTGGCTGGACAGGGTGCTGGGTTATCTTGTCTACACTGTGCTTTTGCTGAGAAAGGTTGGACTGTAGAATCATAAGAGTTACAGAATGGTTTGGGTTGGAAGGAAGCTTAAAGATCATCTAGTCCCACAACCCTCTGCCATGGACAGGGGTACCTTCTAGACCAGGTTGCTCAGAGCTCCGTCCAACCTGGTCTTGAACACTCCCAGGGATGGGGCATCTACAAATTCTGTGGGCAACCTGTGCCAGTGCCTCACCCCCCTTACAGTAAAGGATTTCTTCCTAATACTTAATCTAAATCTGCCCTCTTTCGATTTGCACCCATTCCCCTTGTCCTGTCACTACAGTTCCTGACAAAGAGTCCCTCTCCAGCTTCCCTGTAGGCACCTTCAGATACTTGAATGTTGCTATGAGGTCTCCACACCTTCTCCTCTCCGGGCTGAACAGCCCCAACTTCCTCAGCCTGTATTCATAAGGGAGGTGCTCCAGTCCTCTTGCCAGCCCGGTGGCCTTCTCTGGACTTGGCTCCAACAGGTCCATGTCCTTCCTGTGCTGGGATGCCAGAGCTGGATGCAGTGCTCCAGGTGGATCTCAGCAGAGCAGAGGGGCAGAATCCCCTCCCTCCCCTGCTGCCCACAGAGCTCTGGATGCAGCCCAGGACACGTTCGGTTTTCTGGGCTGTGAGTGCCCATGGCTGGTGCATGTCCAGCCTCTCACCCACAGCACCCTCAAGTCCTTCTCCCCAGGGCTGATCTGAATTCCTTCTCTGCCCAGCCTTTAACTGTGCCTGGGACTGTCATGACCCAGGTGTAAGACCTTGCACTTGCTTTGTTGAACTTCACGAGGTTTATACAGACCCACCTCTCCAGCCTGTCCAGGTCCCTGTGGAGGGCATCCCTTCCCTCCAGTGTGGACTGCACCACTCAGCTTGGTGTCAACAGATAATCCTTGAGGTCGCTTCCATCCTGGAATTTATTCTATAAGCTATGAAATTTGTTGGCATAAATTTTGGAGCAATGTGTGTTGGTCAAGAAAGGCTGTATTTTTTTCTTTTCAAACATTATATGCAGATAAATGATTTTAGCATGTGTAAATAGTTGAAATTGAACATGGACCAGAGTGTCCATGTCATATGAGCATATGTGCAATAGCAAGAATACATTATCAAAGATACAATGTCTGCTCAAGATCTTTACAGATGTAATGATTCAAAATCTTGGCACAACAGTGTTTTTGTAACTGTAAAAGAAATATACTATGAAAATTGAGTTAAATACTGAAACATGATAATTTGCACGCACCTCAGGCACGGCTTCAAACTGTAGAGTATTTCTTTAAAAGAAGGGAAATGCATAGCATGACTAGGTAATGGTAAACACTTTTAATATCCTAAATACCCTGGTTGCATTATGTATCAGTTTTTAAGGTGCCTGTATTTTGCAGTAAGTTGTTGCAAAAAGAATAATACTTTGCCATTCAAAAATGCCAATTAGTTACTGTGTAAAAAAGCTTCACATTAATTTCATTAGTGTAGGTATATTTTTAAACTGTGGTTAGTTGAATGAATTCTCAAACATAATCATAAGGTAAAAGATGTGGTCAAATTCATGATAACTTTGGTAATTTGAGTAATTTAAAATGTTGCTTTTTTCCAGGTTATCCAAGGTCTTTACCACATGGGAGCTTTCTTATGTTCTTATTGTAAAGTTACGTTGAAAACAGAAAGAGAACATGTTTCTATCATACATTCTTTATCATGCTTAAAAAACAGACATCCCTTAAAGCAGCTAGGAATGAGTTATTCTGAAAAGTAAGTTTTCATGAATGACATATTTTACTAATTTTTAAAAATAGTCTATGTTTTCTTGAGTACTTGTTAATGGGGATCTAACTCTACCTCCTGTGATTTAGTAAGTGTTCTAACAGTAGTGGTATTTGTAATATGCGTGTTTTAAAACACTGAATTGTTACTATGAAGAAGAAAAAGAATCTCTATTTGTATAGAAATAATTATATTAATAAATTGGCAGACATACAATAGTTGTCAGTTTTGTTCTTAGGTGAATACACTGAATGTCAGCCATGCTCACATGCATTCAAGCTAATGCAGTTTCCAGATTACTCATATGAGGCCACTTTTTAGTTTGGGTATTTTGTGTTTTTAAAGCTTGTTCCAAATCTTATGGCTGGAATCTTATTAGAGGCTGGAAGTTGAGAAAATTAGTCTCTCTTTATTTAGGTATTTCTTTAGCAATTCTGTGTTAGCACCTATTTAATTTATTTTTGAACTACTTAGTAGTTCTATCCTGAATTCAGCCTTATATGAAAGGGGTTGTATATGTTCTTGAGCATCCATCCACATGAATGCTCTTAGACTCTATGTTTCTAGTTTAAAAATTGGTATCTCATTTAATTGCTCCTCAGTTTACTTAGAAAAGTTTTTGGAGGAAATAAGATTCAGATTCTTTGTTTAATTCTTGAGATGTCAGTGCAAAGGGATCTAATTCAGTGCTAGTAGAAAAACTATACGAGGAATGTTTGTTTTTCTGAATGTCTGTGAGGTAACCTTACCTAGTCCCTGGTGACCACAGAGTTGGATCGAGCCTTCATGGGGCCTGGTTTTATCCCTCTCAGTGAAACGGCTGCAAAACAGAATTTTCAGGGCAAACGTGGTCAGGATTTTATATACAACAGGTCCCTGGTGCAGTTCTCATTAGAATACAGTAATTTGAAGAGTTGACTGTATAAATTAATGGCAGTGGGATTTCAGATTCTAACATTAGAATCTGACATTCTGAGAGTAGACATTATGAGCTCGAAGAGGTGGAAATCCATTGACCTTTTCCTGTGTTGCAGTGGAGTAAGGGAGTAAACAATGGCTGGTTTTTGAGCTCCAAAAATCTCTAAAGAGTTCTCTGTATTCTGCTTGGTGATCCCCGGTGTCACATCCTCCCTGGATGCTGTTTGGTTAAATAAGGTTTTGATAAGGAAAGTCAGGTTTCATCTGCATTGCTGACCAGCAGTTACTCTTGCTCTAATTATGTGCAAGTTGTGGGCTAATTAAAGTGTGTTTTGAAAACTCATTATGGGTTCATATGACTAAATCTGGAAGATTCAATAAAGAAATTCGGTGTACAACTACAAAGGAACATTGTAGAAAAAAAAGGAATGTGCCTGCACAGCATTTGCTCTTAGCTTGAGCTGGTTTCAAACAAATTTGGTTACTGCTAGTACAAATAATGCAAAACTTGTCTGGAGGCTATGTCCCTAAGGATTTACCTCACTCCAGGGAGGTGGTGGTTGCCCTGACCTTGGAAGCATTCAAGCCCAGGCTGGATGGGAGCACCCACTCGGAGCAGCCAGATCTAGTTGAAGATGTGCTGGCTGATTGCAGGGGATTGAACTAGGTGGCCTTTACAGGTCCCTTCCAACCCAAACCAGTCTGTGATTGTATTGCGCTTCCCAGCCAGATTGTGGCAACTCTTGATGGGTTCTTTGCTGCTACAGCTCCAGTCGAGCAGCACTTCAGCTAAACAAAGTTAGCTTTGAAATGTTTAAGCAATGTCTGTGCTGTAGGCTAATGGTGGTGTTCCTGCATCACATTTGATGCTCCAGATTAGGTGATTTTAAATACAACTCCCTTGCAAACTGCTTTTGGGAACTGAGTGTAAATGTATTTTTCTGTCAGTGTATATCTATCATCATACTTATTTGCAGCAAAGGAATGTCAATTATATATTTCTTTAACATTTCACTTTCTGAGTTACTGAGCAGTTAGTGTATACATTTCACCATCATTTCTGCAGCTTTCTCTCCATCTGTGAACACCAAAAAAATACCCCAAAACACCAAAAATCCCACCCAAGTTAAGTACAAATGTTCGAATGTCTTCCTATCAAAGATTTAAATGAGTGAAAAGAATGTGTGCAAGTCACAGTGAACATCAAAAAGGAGAGTGAAAACAGCATCTTACCAGTGTGGGAGTTCTTAAAAAGTATGAATAGCAGAAAGCTGTAGTCAAACTTACTACTCCTACTAGATTTGTAGTTCTCTCTTTTTTAATACGTATTTTGATACGTGTATTGGGAAATAAGTCCCTTACTCTGCTAAAGAGGGGTGCATATCTCAGCAGTGAAATGAGGGAGTCTTTTTATGAGGGAAGGTGAAGGATATGTAATTTCTAATCTGTGATAATAGTGACACTTTGGGGAAATGACGACATAACTTATTATTTAACTACAGTAACGTGTTAAGAAAATAATAAACTTTAGACTTCTATGAATTACATTACTGGAAAAATCATAGTATATAATATGCCTTTATTTTGCAATCAAGCACTTGTAAAATAATCATTAGCGATATTAATAGGAATGGTGGAAAGCTGCTGTCATTTAAATATTTATTCTTGCTATTTTAAAATATAACATGAACAGTGATTTTTACATAGGAAGTATTAAAAAGTGATTATTATTTTCTATAATTATGGTAATTTGTATTTTATTAAATTTATCTTGGAACACTGTAAATATTATGTGAAAAATACTACATTTTGTTTCAGTTTTCATTATTGCTTTAATTACTTGAAATCTGAGGGGCATTCATAATACCAAATAGAGATCACTTTATGAAGAAAAACTTTTTATGAGGCTTCTTAAAGAAATCTGACTTGTTAATTACAGACAACAAATAGGTGCATCTTAGTTATTAACAAAAACACTACTAAGGGGATATATCGTGTCCTAGCCTTTTAGTTTCTCTTTGAAATTCAAAATACTGTTACTTTTTTCAGAGCAGCTTAGCTGTGAATCTTGTAAACTTTCTGAAACTTTTACATTCCTTTTCCCTAATGGGCTCTGCAGGAATATGTACTGCTTCATGGCAGTTATCTAATACTAGCTGTGCCTCTAAGTAAGTAGTCTAATCTGAAGCTGAGACACTCCTACACCATTTGATTATGTTAACAGAAATTCAGCATTCCTAGCAAAAAAAAAAAGCACGTTGAACTAGATCCCTTTTAAATACATTAATTGCTGTTGTTGATTTTATTGCATTATATTTGGTACCCTCTGTTTGGGTCACATGGTAAGCCCAATCAGGTTTATTCTTTGTTTCTCTTAGAATGCATTGGAATGTAGTCCTCAGCATGCTTTTGTGTGCATGTGTGTGTTTTGGTTGTAATGGACAGGCAATAATAATATGCAGCTTCAGTTATTTCCTCAGGATAATGTTGTTATATTTGACGTAGTCCTGTGAACTTAGTAGTTTCAGAGTGATAGCTTAGCTGTCACGGTAGAAATTAATTATTTTCTATAGAAATACATTGTGTTTCTGTAGAGGTATCTGGAAGATAAGGGAATTCATTTGTAAGTATAGGTTTAGTAATAGACCTTCACTCTCGTGTATATCAAGATAGGCTGTAGGAGTGCTGCTTATGGATAGACTATCTTCTTTTGCCTTATGATACAGTATGTATGCATAAATACCTTGTTTTGGAATTCACTGAGTTATACAACTTTCCCTGTAGTGTTCTAAATTATTGTTGTACTGGATAATATTTTTGAAATGTGTGTTACAATATATATAGTCAAATACTTAAGTTGGCATGAAATAAATAATTTCTGCAATACGTTTTCCCTGGTGTATTTTAGATATTCATACTCCTCTGAAGTGTTTTTGAAAGTGGTCTTTTAGAGAAATTTGACCTATTTCTTTTTTCCAGGTAAAAATTATGCTTATACTTTAGAAGACAATCCAGCCTTGTTTTGGTCATCATTTTGCATCTTCTGTAAAGCAGATTAAAAAGAGAAATCGAGAAGAATCTTGCATACCTGGACATGTTGTTGTCAGGGTCTGGGGGAAGCCTGTGAGGACCCTGTGTGCTCCTAGGACTGACGGCACTGGGTATTTCTGTGGGGCATAAGGTGGGATGAAAGGTAGGGCCCTACACCTCTCCCTCTTTCCTGTAAGAGCTCAAACTAGGACATAATTCCTTCTAGTTGACCCTGGCCACTGGTGAGAGCAAAGGCAAGAGACTGATCCATGACAGCTGTGAGGAGATGGGCGCAGTGAAGTTAACTTGATCTCATCTTCCAGTGCTTGGTATTTATTGCTTTTTATCTTCCCTACCAAAAAAGCGTAAAGGAAGAAGAGGAAGTTTGGAGGTTTTTTTTTAAATCTAAGTATTTTACTCTGTACAGCTACAGTGTAAGTCGAGGGAGATGATTCTGCCCCTCTGCTCTGCTCTGCTGAGACCGACCTGGAGTGCTGCATCCAGCTTTGGGGTCCCAGGCACGACATAGACCTTTGAAGCAAGTCCAGAGGAGGTCATCAAGATGATCATGGGGCTGAAGCACCTCCCATGAGGAAAGGCTGTGTGTTGGTGTAGTTTAGCCTGGAGAAGAGAAGGCTCCAAGGAGATCTCACTGCAACCTTGCAGTACTTCAGAGGGGTTTACAACAAAGATGGGGACCTCCACACCTTAGGGGCTGTAGCAATAGGACAAGGGGTAATGGTTTTAAGCTGAAAGAGGGTGGATGGAGACAAGATACTAGGAAGTATTTTACAGTGAGAGTGGTGAGACACTGGCACAAGTTAACCAGAGAGGTGGTGGCTTTCTCATCCTTGGTAACATTCAGGATCAGGAGGGGGCTTTGAGCACCTGGATCTAGCTGAAGATGTCTGTGTTCATTGCAGGGACGTTGGAGCTAGATGACTTTTACAGGTCTCTTCCAAAACAAACTATTCTGTGATTCTATGAGTGATCATCTGTGTATGGGTTTTTTTCTTTCTGGAGGTGGTTTGAATAGCGAAGTGAATCATTCTCCAGATAGTTAACCAGCCACACTCTTCCTCCAGATCTAGTGTGATAAGTAGCTACTCTTAAATCTACCAATCTACCATCTATGCAGTTCAGATGATGGGAATTGTCACTATTAATACTAACTTTCCATTATTCATTGTCAGATGTTGATTTGCAAAGAGCACAATATAGATTCTGGGGTTTAGTGTTAGCATTTGCTAATGAAACTACACTGAGTGCTCGTGAATTTTACGTCTTCTGAAACAGCATTTGCCTGACTCTGAATTACCAGGCTTGTGAATTAACTCTACCCTACCCTCTGCAGCTCCGCCTGCACAGTGCCATGGTGCTTGTTCATCCTGGTCTCTGCTCTGTGTGCTGTGATAGAGTTCTTTACCCTTTCTCTTCATAAATGTCCTATCTTTAGCATCTTGCTATGCATTGGTTCACTACACACCGTTGCCTTGAGGATTTTTCTGAGACCTTTATCAAAAAGCCAAAGATAGTCAAGGCCCAGCTTGGAGAGAAGACAATTTCTCTTCCCTTCTCGGGCAACTTGACCTGGGTTGCAAAGAGAGATTCAGCTCATGAACAGAGGTCAGGGACTGGAGTGATTTATGAATGTGGGCTGCGCACAAATACAAGAAAAGCTCTCGGGTTCCTCCCACAGAAACATCTGGTTAAAAGTGTGTATTTTAAGTTGCTCAGTCAACATCAAAGCAAGAGTATAACAGGCAGTGCCTAGACATGCTTTGTGGAAACCTGCTAAGCCTTTCAAATCCAAGCAAATGCTTATAGCTAAACAATTCACTATCAAAAAAAATAATTTCCAAAGCTAAGGAAAGGTCATCTATTCTAAGTAAACTTCATTAAAGTTCCCACCAGATGCTGGTGGGAATTTTTCTTGTGTGTTCTGTTCCTCTTTTCCCCCAGAGGCTGCTCCTTCTATAAGCACTTGTACTCCTGTAAAAACATTATCCTTTTTATTTTGGAAGATTTTGCTGTTTTTAAACCTATGGGTATCATGAAGAAAACGCAAAAGTGGTGTACGACTCCCAGCATGTTTCAGTGAGCAAGCAACAGCTTCCAAGCCCAGGTTTCACAAGTAACTACCAGGTCAATTGCAAGAGCCCATGGCAGCCAGTGTGACACAGCACCACTTCCTTCAGAGACGGCTTGTGTGTCACAGTGTGTGGACAGGAATGAGGCAAAGCCAACCTAGGGCAGAGAGAGACAGCACAAAGGAAGTGGGGTGAGAGGCAAAGCAAAGCATGGGAGAGTGTTTGAGCAGTGGTGGAAAGGGAGGTGTGAGCTCTGCTGGCTCCTGGGGTAAGTTTATACACCTTTGGCTGCTCCCAGGTTCGCCTTGTATTTTCTGTAGGAATTCTGATACCAACATGCTGATGGCCGGCCCTGAGGTCTAAGAATATGTAGCTTTGACTGCAGAGGAGCAAGAAGAGCCTGTGGTGGGCTCAGTACTCTGCAACCACCTCGTAGATTTTGACTCTCATTTCTGGTATCAAACTCTTGCACAATTCATGGCTTGAAGTTAAGAGTATCCTGACAGAGGGAAAACGAGGAAGTGATTTGGGAGAGAGTGTGAACAATCACTGTGCAATTTGGAGCACCAAAATAAAATACTGACCTTGTGGTTTTGCCTCTCAGTCAGTTCAGTACTGGGTTGGGAAGACAGGCAGCTGGAGTCAGGCTTTTTGAACTAATGCTTCACAAATCACCAGAAACTTGTTATCTCTGAGTCAGGGGCATTTGCAGGGACTGTGGCTAAAGGCCTGAACACTGGTGGGCTGTAGAGCAGTAGCCAAGCCAGCGCAGCACAGCAGGACTGGGATCTGCAGGCTCAGGGAAGCAAGTGGCTGTGCAGGGTCTCTCCCAGGTACCCACAAAGGTGGGAACCCTCTGCTAAAGGGGATGACAGCACAATCTAAGGTGAGTGTACCCCTATTGTCAGTTCTGAGGGATTTGGAACAAATTTAGAGCTAGAAATAAATAAAAACCTTAAAAACACTTCCAGAAAATGGGATGGATTTGTTTCCTGATTAAGCAGACATCTCTTGAAATGCTGCTGAAATATAATCAGATATTCAGTCACAATTTATTGGGAACAATAACTACTAATGAGCCTTAGGAATTGCCAGGAGCCATGCCATAATTACTAATGAGCCATAAGAATTAACAAGCTTGATTCTACTCTCATTGAAATTAAGGCCTTTGTCAGCAGCAATAGCAAACCATGTCTTAATGTGGTTATTTCTCTGGGAACTGTTAATGAGCTTGACTGAGCTCATTAGTATATTTGAATAAAAAACATATACGAAACCAGTCCTTAGATAAGGTATAGATTCTATCCATTGGAGCCCATACCTTGTCAATCCTTTGCAGGGATCCTAGCTGTAATGTTCAGTGTGGCAATTTGAGCTTGTCTACCACAGGGCAAGATTACACTTCCATTTACTTTGGAATAGATATGCTGGGCCAAACCAGTATTCCTTCAGAAGAGTATATTCAGGAACAAGGCTGAGAATAGCTGGCCCAATGTCACAATGAAGCAATCTGAGCTTTTGATTTTTGCTCTGAAATCTTTCAGCACTTGCAGAGAACAATAAAATATCACAATCTGTAAAATTATTCTTGGGTTCCAACAGTACAGTGTTAGATTCAATAGTTGTTTCCTCAGATGCTTACACTCTTGAGGTATTTTTCATTTCACTGTTACTTTAAAATCAAGAACTCCAACAGTATCTGCTATCTGCCACCCTGGCTTCTGCCACAAAATCAGGAAGAACAGGGTAGCAACTCTTATCCTGTGTAGTGTCAAGTTTGTGTTGGATTTTTTGTTTTTCCTTCTTTGCCAACATTTTCAAATTTGCTCTGTTCCTGACTTTCTGCTGACAGAAAGTGATCCTAGACAGAAGTGCAAAACTTTTCTTCTTATGGCTCCAAAAGTTCACAGCTAAGTAGGGATGAACTACAGAGACACAAGACATAGGAGTGTCCAGCTCAGCTTGTGGCTAGCTTGCCATAGGGAACTCTACAGCACATACCTTAGTTTTCTACAGCAGAGCAGGAAGGATTTGAAAACATCACCCATGTTATGCCAAAATTCTCCTTCAAGGAATTGAGATCTTTGTAGATAACATTGGTGTGCCAGTTGATTCATAAAACTCCGGTAAGTGCTGAACTTCTATTTGTAATAGAAGAAAGGCAGGACTCTTTTAACTGGGTTCTATTACTTTTGAGCATTTTAATTGCTACTTCCTTGTCAAATCTATAAATTGTGAATTCTTTAAATTTTAATTTGTTTAGAAGTCAAAGAAGTTAGTTAACTCTCCAGTTAATCATTTTGAAAAGACTAAAAAAGTATATTTGGAAAATATCCTTGATGCTTACCACAGCAATGCATACTTGTAAGAGTAAATTTCTTTCAGAGCATGTCTGCTTAAGCAGGAGCAGGTACCTTGTGCCAAGAGCCTCTTTGTCAGACACATGTGTGACTGTCCCACCCAAACTCTGCCGCTTCCCATCCTCCACCATCACACACTCTTCTGGATTGCTTGTTGCTTTCCTTGCAACAGAAAACCATGGGCTGCTTTCCAAGAGACCCCAGTTGAGGCGAGTATCGTTGTGCTTGAAATAACCTTGATATTCACAGGAAGCAAAGTCCTGCCTTGCAGAAAACCATGGACAGCCTTCAAAAACTCTAGACAACAGATTGTGCAGGTGAGCAAAATCTATTTAAGTCTCTGTCTATGTGTAGAGCTAACTAGCTATCCACACCAGCCACTTTATGAGAAACTAGTTGAATGTTCTTCATGACAGATCCAAACTCATTAAACTCCTGAGTTCAGTGTAGTGATCCTTTGTTCTTCCTCATCAACTGAAGAACCTATTCTCATGTCTCAAGTCTCCCATGTTTTACACTGGAACAAGATCTGGGCAAGACTAGAGCAGAATTTTTCAGGAGGACCTCCCACCCCTCCCTGCTCCTTGCAACAGTGAAGGACTGGGCTGAGTTCTTAGCATGGGCAGAAGGAGTTCAGTGTTTGCTCTGGTTTGTATCTGAGTTATGCCATTTCAGAAGAAACACATGTCAGGAACCCCTATAATTCAACACATTGTCCCTTTCCAGGAAACTTTTCTAGGAAAGTCCCTAGGCTATAGAGTCAATGAATTAAGTGCTTTGTAAACTTTGCAAAAGAAGCCTTGTACCACCCAAGGGTTGGTCCAGTGTGCTCCCTGACTTCTGAGTTAAACACTTAAGGCAGGGGACTGATGCCTTACCCATTGCACCCACAGAATATTTCTCTCATTGATAAGGGATGTCCCAACCAAAAATTCAAAACCTTGAAAGAAAATGTCACACAACCCAAGCAAGAGACGTGTTGTGTTTTGTGCTTCCTTTTCTTTCCACATGCCTCAGTTTGGGTGACAGCCATATACTGAAGTGTTGGTGACAAATAAAGATCTGCACTGACCTGGATTTCATACCTAGAAATGTTTTGTATTTTATTCAAAGTACAGGATCCGCCAGGGAAATACCTGGACTTGAAACTACAGGACTTAACTCCTTGAATGTGTTTATCTAAAATCTGTTTTATCTTGCAGCATTAGCTTTGACTAGGAATAACATGGTAAGAATGATACATGTGTGCGGAAGGAAGAGAGAACTTCCACTTAATGACTTTTGCAGCCTTACTTCATTATTTGAAGCCTAATACTTAAAAAGCCACTGTCTGGCACTGTGAGGAATGGTGATGGGCTTTGCAGATAACCCAAGCTGCTTAAGGAACTGTACACAGAAATGACCGAGACAGTGTACTTGCCCTCCACAAACCTGTCAGTGTTGCTGGCAACCCCTTTTTTATATACAGCAGTGTAGTCCTGTCCATCAGAGTACTTGGTACCTTGGCAGGGATTGGACTACTCCCATTTTAACTCACATAATATTTCCAGTATTTTCAAATGGAAGTCATTTTAACATACTGCCTTTAACTCAGCCTTCGTTTAGTTTTCCTTTTCAGAGGCTAAAATTAATCTTTTCTTCAAAAATGAGGAATAAGTAACACATGTTTTTTCACGACTCTGGGGTAAAATCAGGCAAAGAGTTCACAGTCTGTTCTGATTTCAATCATGTTTGTGACAACATCAGTCAAAGAACAGATAAATGTCAGGCACCAAACCTCTCAGAAAGACCCACTGGGGATAAGTTTCTGAGTCCACATCCTCCCAATTTACTCACTTTGTCCCTATCTAAGAAACAAGCACTGTTTTGTGCCATGTAATGACAAATTGTCCATGATAAGCTTGGAGCTCCAAATTTTCCAAAGGTCCAGGGCCCTCTGTTTTTCGTTAGACAAGGTCTGGTTCCTTATAGGCAAAGAGGGACTGGTGTGACAGTGCCATTAAGAGTGTTTACTTGACATTGGTGCCAAAGCACTGCTGAAAGCAGCCAAAGCAGTTCCAGGGCTCTGCTTCCACCTTCTTTCTTGGTGCTGAATGCCATGTTGGTGATGGCAGGACAGGGCTGTGCCAGGTCAGGCAGCATGGGCAAGGAGCAATGTCAGAGGAAAATCGGGACTTGCACACTGGAGTTGCTGCTTGGGGGAGCCTCTTACAGCTCAGGAAGATGCATGTCATGGACTGCAGCATAGCACTGCAGCCTCTGTCCTTGGCAGAGGCAACTGGTGGTGAACTGACTTAGTCTGCCATTCCTAGAGCTTGCATAATATTGACTGTAGTATTATAATTAGAATTAACATTTGTCTTGTAATATTCTATTCTAAGAAATGTTTTGTTACTTTTTGTGAGCAGTTTTTTTTTGTTTGGGGTGGGTGTTTTAATTTGGTTTTTTTTTTGTTTGTTTGTTTGGTTTGTTTTTTTTCTCCTTGGCATCATCGAAACAGCCATCTTTGATGGCATCCGGGTTGAATGACTGTTTGTACAGAAACTCGTGAGGTTTCATCCATCAGAAGATAGTGACTTCCTCCTGTAGATAACAAACATTACAGATTATGCAATTTCTGGGTAGATAATGTTAGCAAATTCTTGTTAGCATTATCTGGCCTCAAATGCAGGAATGGTGTGTCAGAAACATGGCAGTAATTGTGGTCTGGTTTCTTGTTCATATGGCTGAACTGCATTTTTCACTAGCATGAATCCATTTGAGACAATATGACTGATTTGCTTTTTAAAAAGGGTAAGTCTTCAGACAGAAAAAATAGTTTACAAACACTTAAATGCTGACTCCTACCAGTATCCTAGACCTGATTCTGTGTAAATGATTGTGTCCTAGAAGGTGCTAGTGGTTCATACTGTAGCAGGATCCCCACCAGCATCAGTGTCTGTAATAGAGATGCACACCAAGACACAGAGCAAGAACATTCACTTGGGCAAAGGGCTGTGGTCTGTGTGACTAACTTCAGGGAGCAGTACAGATACTGGGCACTCCTCTGTTGCCTCAGGCCTAACCACACATGTTAGATGCCACACTTCGGAAATCAGCAGGAACTTTGCTAGAGTAAAGTTATGACTTGACTAGTGAAAAAGATCTTGAAACACAGCAAGGTCTGTAACATGCTGTAACTTGGCATGTGGTGTTAGAAAAGTTTGGGGAATCCTCCTACCATTTCTGCAGCATGGGGTGTGCCTACTTCTCTGCATTTCCCTGTCAGAAGTCCTCTCTGTGCCACTGTTTAATGCTCCTTGGTCCCTTCCCACACAAGCCATGCAGATGTCTACTGCACTGTACCAGGTGGGGTCATGAATGACGGCCTGGGAGCAGTGCGCTCCTGCTCCTGGTGGCACTTCCACCCAACCTGCTGCTAGAACAAGATCACCTGGTTTATGGAAGAAAACCTTGTGTGCATTTGGGGAAGTTAACATAGATTTTGTTGTTCCCAGAAATTGCTAAACTGCTAAACAGAAGTAGAACAAAGCTTGCTGGTATGGAGGAAAGAACATGTCACAGCTAAGGCATATTCCCCCACAGGCTGAACAGGACGATCTGAGGTGGATGAGCCAAATAACTGATGTCGAATCTGCTGGGCATGACCAAGACATGCTATCACCTCTATTTGAAATCATTGTTGATTATCTGCTTAACAAAGTCAAGTGAGGGGCCTACCCAAAGACATCACTACTCTGCAGCCTTAGAGAGAGAGATATCACCTGCCTAACTTCCAGCTAAGAAGAAAACCACCATCCTATTTCAAGGGAAATGGTAACAGGGAGGAGCAAAGCATTCTCACTGCTGAAACAGACCTCAGCTCTGTGGGTGTGAATATAATCACTCACAACATAACAGTCTAACTTCCCATTAATGCAGTTTGCAGCTGGCAAAACATGTCACATACCTCAGAAAGAGCAGGAGAAATGTTACAGAGTGCCTTTTGGCCCCCTGCTAGGAGCTGAATTTGAAGAATTCAAAGGATTTGAGGAATCATCCTCCTCTCTCCTTCCTTGCGTTATGCTCAAGGTCTTGTTTATGGGCAAAAAGAAAGAACACCGTACACATAAGTAAAGCCAAAAATTTATTGTTGAGATCTGCAGTGTACTATTGCTAATCCAAATCTAACTGATATAGAAAAAGAAAGAATAACAAGGCTGTTAAAACTTCAATATGGTGAAAAGTGTCAATAATAATATTAATAATACAATTACAATAAACCTACTTTTTATCCATTTTCTTGGGATTATGCTCACCCTTCCATTGTTCCTCTATGTCTTACAGTCATACAATCATAGAACAGAATATACTGGGTTGGAAGGGACCCATCAGGATCATTGAGTCCAGCTCCTTGCCCTGCACAGGGCACCCCAAGAATCACACC
>VZRJ01007773.1:120598-168720 GCA_013397565.1 Ptilonorhynchus violaceus | reverse complement strand
GTCCAAGTCATTTATGAAGATGTTGAAGGGCACAGGGCCAACGACAGAATCCTGCAGAACCCCACTAGTCATGTCCCCAGTCTGATGTCACCCCAGTCACTGTAAGCCTTTGTGCCCCACCCGTGAGCAACCTGCTCACCCATCACATGATGTGTTTATCCAACTGTGGGATGGACATTTTGTCCAGAAGGATCCTGTGAGAGACAGTATCAAAAGCTCTGCTAAAGTCCAAAAAGATTATACCAATTGTCTTCCCTTGATCACCTCAATGGGTTACCCTGTTGTAGAAGGAAACCAGGTTTGACAAGGAGGGCTTTCCCCACATGAAGCTGTGCTGGCACTGACCGATGACTGCCTTGTACTCCAGATGCTTTTCAATACCTCCCAGAATAATCTTTTCCATGATTTTACTGGGCACTGAAGTGAGACTGACAAGTCTGTAGTTTCCAGGGTCCTCCTTCTGGCTCTTGTTGAAAATCGGGACAATATTTGCAGCTTCCAGATGGCTGGAGCCTCTCCAGATTCCCAAGACCACTCATAAATCATCGAAAGAGGCCTTGTGATGACATCAGCCAGCTGTTTGAGGATTCTCAGATGAAGCCCATGAGCCCCATAGATTTGTAGGGATCCAGATGGAGCAGCAAATCCCACACAAATTCAGGGACAACAGGGAGTTGATCATTCTCACAGTCATGGTCCTGCACCTCAAGGCACTGGAACCCCCTTGATCCATCATCCATGTTGAAGACAGAGACAAAGAATACATTAAACAAGTCAGAATCTTCAACCTGCAGAATGACTTAAAACTGTAAATCTTCAGTTTCTGGTGTCCTTTCTCGAAAAATTATGACACTGGTGCTCTAGGACCTACTTGAGGTTGTTTGTCTGTGCTTTGTAAGATGCATTTATACCTTTTTCTTTTTTTCACTGGTCTGCAGCTACATGTTGCAGCTGAATTTACCGTGTGTGGTGTATTCACCAAAGGCTCTTTTTTCGTTCTCTTTTTAACTCCTAAACCCAGTTTTGTCCAGCTCCAAGTCCATATTTCTCTAACTGACCGTTGATGGGGAGCTGCACGGTCTTCAATGCAAAGCCTGTGCCCCAGATTTTATCATTTCATGCCCTGTACTGCTCTAAGGTCCATGCTGTGTCTCCAGCCTCAAATTTTTCAACCCTGTATTGTATTAGATGCAAACATCTCCATTACACACAGACATACTAATTGTTACTGCTATCTATATAAATCTGCACCATACAAAGAAAAACAAAATTAAAATCAATTACTGTAGGCAACTAATCAGTTCGAGAAATTGCTGTCACAGAAAGTAAAACAAAGCTATGGGCAGATCAAGAAAAGTCCAGACAAAGCAAGCCTGGCAGGCCCTTGTCCTGAAGCTCTGCAAAAGCTAGGTGCCTGTTGCTAGCAGTGGCAGTGCCAGGTTACAGGGCTACCCTGCTGCACTTCTCAGCACTGCTTGCCTGCCCTCTCAGGGGATTAGGCATGCTAGAGATCAATAGCTATGAATGGAGCAGCAAAACAAGGAGTACTCTTTTTACTTTTTTATTTCCAAATAAGGCTTTTGGTGCATAAGCACGTATTTCAGGACCTTCCCTACCACTAGTACTGTGCTGCCTAACTGGAATCAAAGGTTTGAACTGTTTACGTCAAAGGCATGAGAAAATCTTCCTTGTCAGATAGTTCCCTTGGCACTGTGATTTTTTCATTTCAGTGGTTTGTAATACACAAGGGGTAGTAAGCAGATGGAACTAGTTTACATGCACCCATTCATGTGAATTCACTTCAAAAAAAGACTTTTATAGTAAGATCTGTTTTGCTGAAACCTTTAATGTCATTGTAACAGAAAGAGACAGAACAGTATAGAAGGACATCTCTAATTGGATTCCTAAAACTGCTGCGTGGGGGTTTGGCAGTTTCTCCTAGTCAGCACTGACAAAGCCACAGCTCACTAGTTCTAGCTGGAGTCTTCTGCCTCAGTGTCTGCTTCATCTATGAAGAGCATGCCTAGACGGGGTGCTGGGGGATGATACTGGCAAAACCAACCCAGAAGCCAAACTATAGGGATCCAGATATAGTGCAGAAAGGGTCTGTCTTCATCTTTAGCCCATTTGCATGCCCTGTGAGAGCTGTGGGCTTGGGTCAGTACTCCATGCTGTGGTGGAATGTCCCCCATCTCTCTCCTGGGTATTGTGAATGTCTGTGGAAGACACCCATTCCCTTGGAAGCTTTGAGGAAGATTGATCCCAAACTCCCTTGGCCTTGCCTGGAATGTGTCAAAGACACCTAGACATCTCTAATGTTCAGGTAAGCAATGCATGCACTTTTTACAAAAGAGACACTTTCCCACAGATCTAAAATTTAGAGACTTACAGAAGTGCATGAGGTGCTAAGTAATTTTAATTCCACTGAGGCTGAAAAGTAGCATCCTCAGAAAGCCATGTCTGATGACCTAGCCTGGAATTACAAACCTTTAAGTCTGATTTTTACATTGGGCAAACGAAAGAAAGGAGAAGTTTTGGAGCTGCTGGTCAATAATGGCTGAACATCAGCCAGTGTGTGTGCCCAGGTGGCCAAGAAGGCCAACGGAATCCCGGCCTGTATCAGCCATAGTGTGGCCAGCAGCACTAAGGAAGTGACTGTCCCCCCGTACTGGGCACTGGTGAGGCCACACCTCAAATCCTGGGTTCAGTTCTGGGCCACTCACTCCAAAAAGGACATTGAGGTGTTGGAGAGAGTCCAGAGAAGGACAATGGAGCTGGGACAGGGTCTAGAAAACACACCCTAAGAGGACTGGCTGAGGGACCTGGGGTTGTTCAGCCTGGATAGAAGGAGGCTCAGGGGTGACCTTATCACTCTGTACAACTCCCTGACTGTAGCTGTAGCCAGGTGGGGGTCGGTCTCTCCTGCTGTGTCTCAAGCCAAAGGATGAGAGGAAATGGCGTTAAGTTATGCCAGGGAAGGTTCATTTAAATATTAAGAAAAAAATTTTTCACTGAAAGGTTGGTCAGGCATTGGAATAAGTCGCCCAGAGAGGTGGTGGAATCACTGTCTCTGGAAGTGTTCAAGAGGCATTTGGGTGTTACAGCTGGGAATATATTTAGGGGTGATTATGGTGGTGCTGGGTTGACAGCTGTACTCAGTGATCTTGAAGGTCTCTTCCAACCTTAATGATTCTGTGATTCTGTCACTGTGAGGACTGTGCTTAGAGTTTTATCTTCTTCTGTTCTTCTTGTCCATATGCACCTGTGCTATGCAGGCACTCAACGTGGTTGCCAGCAGTGCTGTTTCCAGCTGTAAAGTGTTAGGGCCACCCCATGCCTCTCCTTCTCCTCAGGCTTTCATAACGAGTCCCAGAAAACCTGTGTTAAAGCCCTGACCACCAGCTTGGCTAGCCTGTTGGCAGATACAATCTTGCTGGACCTTTATGACCACATCACCTCTTGCTTTCCAGCCCTCATTTACCAGTGAGGATGCATTCATCTGTTTTGAGATCTCGCCTTGAGTCTTTGGTCTCCTGACTCATCCCTGAATCTTTTCTTCACAGCCGGGGAAAGGAGACCTTCACTGAGGCAACAGCAGCTCCTGTGCCAACGCGGCACCGTCTCAGAAGTGCTGTGCAGAGGAGCCTGGCAATAGCTCATCTTCTGGGTGACAGAAGGGACATCACAAACCCCTCTAGAGCAATGGTGTATCACCAGCCATGCTGATGAGCATCCCCAGCATGCTGAGTGCTGAATCGTGCTGCCATGTCAAGCCCGCCCTGGCTGGAAAAAGCATCCAACTCACATACCACCAGTACATTTCTGGAGTCAGGAACCAAAACAGTTCCTGCTAATCTGGAGAGGAAGCTCCAATGAATAACAAGAAAAGAACACATCCCATTTGTGGTTGTTTTAGAAATGGTACCACACAGGCTGAAGTCATAGCTGCAGTCAGTTTGGCTCCACGGGTTGGCAAGCGCAGCGTTCCCCTCCCTGGCAGCCAATGCAGCTCTCTCCTCACCGCCCCTCCAGACACTCCTGCAGCACTGCTTGGCCTGGCTCTGCCCTCTCCTGTACAGCTACCGACATTGCTTCCCACTGCCCTTTCCTCTCCTGCCTAAGGGCGCCTGCATGATCCCGGGTACCTGTAAAAATCCACATTTCAGAGGACTGGGAGGGCCGTAAAAAATGATCAAGACTCCCCCTCTTGGCATATGCCTGTGCCAAGAGCAGAGACTTCACAATCACTCTTCCTTTCTCAGGCCATTTCAGCACTTTGTGATTGTCTGTAGGGAGGCCTCTCCGAGGAGCAGCTTGCTGAAACCTTCTCCTCTCTGGTTTTGGCTCCCTCCTCTTTGCCCCCTTCACTGAGGACAGATTGTTCTGGTTTTTGTTGAAGCAAGTTGCAGACTGTTCTTGTTCTATTCTTCACTACTTCTCCCACTTTGCAATGATTAAGGACAGCTTTTCAGCACCAAAAGGTATTTGATGCCACTAAATGCTGGGCCCAGTTAACTGTTTTCTTCTGTGGACAAAAGGGAGAGAGGGTTGAGCACAGAAGTTTCTCATTCTCATTCTCATCTCTCTCCATCACATTGTTTCACTGTGGTTGACAGAAACTTGCCAATATTTTTGAGAAATGCAGTAGAATTAAAAAAACCCCTAACACTCACAACATTTTTTTTCCACTTGGCCTGAAATGTTCAAGAACTTATATTGTTATTTTTTCAAGGCACAGGATAAAAATAATCAATTTTTAGTAAACAATAGTTGATGAACTTCTTCAAAACTGAAATGTCTAGTGTTTTCATTTTCCAATCTCTAACTGAAAAAAGATTTGTGGTAGCTTTTCAAGAAAAGAAAAAATTTTAAAAATAACTGCCCCCTTTTCTGGAATTCTTCTGGTCTCAAATCACCTTCAAAAACAAACTTGTCGAGTGACACATGCATTCAGCAGCTGACATAGCATTAAAAAACCCAAATCCGTTTGTGCTTCCCCAGAGGAAGGGGAAAAGGCAAGTAAAGGTAAAGGTTAGGAATGCTGTAGATGTGTAGCCAGGCTGAGCAATCCGTCGTGCAGGCGCTGCTGGCAGTGTGCGCCCTTCAGGCTGGAAATGCTCCTCAGCCCGGAGGGGTGAGCTGAGGGTCACTGCTGTGGGGTCAGACCTACATGGAGACCGGGCTGGGGCTCTGTAACAAAGCAGGTCTGGGGATGGGACCCAGCAGACAGGTTGGTGGTGACCGTCCTCTTTGGAATTAGCTCCGTAGCATGAGCACAGTCTGCATGTGCCAGCTGGTCTCTGCTCTGGAGTGCAGACAATTAATTTCAGCTGGATAACTACAAACCACACAGGGAGACAGCATTTTTGGATATGAAATCATTTTATTTAGAGTCAGAGTTCAGTTGGGTTTGGAACTAGAAGATCTGTAAAGTCCCTTCCAACACAAACTATTCTGTGATTCTGCAATTTAATTGGATTACAGCCTGGTATAAAATCAGAATACTTTTCCCTTGACAATGTACTTATCACAAGGATTTCTATTTTAGTGTATGTGAAACTTTCCTAACTTTAATGGCAGGAAAAAGCCACAAAGGCTTATCCTGTAAAATTGGTCTTCTGTGCTGCATAGTGGTCTGGGACTTCATGCTTGCTGGTTTTTTTAACCTGTATTCAACACAAACAACCCTGCTGATTTCCGTATCAAAGACAGGCAGATATGCTCATATCTGTGCTTCTCATAGCTGAAGAGCTTCTCCACAATAATCGTCACAGGTGGCACATTAAGAAACAGTGCTTGCACTTGTAAACTAAACTGCAAAACAACCAGAGCCACTTTTTTTGAGATACTTCTTAAAATGCTTACGAGGCATTTCTTATACCTTCCCTCCTGCCTAAATTCAACAAGAAATCTGAATTTTCAGAAACTTAAATTGACTTAAATTGACTCTGTCAAGAGTTTCTAGATCATCTTAGGCCTCATAGTATATTTTTCTTAGTAGATTCAGTCCAGTGCTGAACTACAAACTGAGCAGACAGTTCAGACAAAACCAACAATCAAACAGGTATGTATGCACTCAGTGCTAGTTAGAAGATGATGAGGAAAAATTTCAGAGTTCTGATGAAATCTCTATCTCCTTTATGATAAATTCTGAATTCACTGAACTCTGCTTACAGTTTTGTGCACAGTAACAGAGCAGGTACAACCAAATAAATTTCACCACACCTTGATGTAATCTGAGACACCTGAAAGCACATTAACAATTTTTCAGACTGGTAACTCATTAACCAGCTCAGAAACGGCACAGTCCACTTTTCAGAGGAGTGTAGCGTAAACATCCATGTGTGTCTGTGTATGCCTGGGCTCACTGGCAGAGGGCAGGAAAGGCAGCAGAAAGCAGCTGAGTATCCAGATGTTAAATTAGCTTATTTTTTTGCTTTCAAGAGTCCATCCTTGTTTCAATCTACTGCTCCCCTCTGAAAGTCAATGCAAATTCTGCATCTGAAAAATTTCTTTACTCAGGGGAGTAAAGAATTCCAAGGACCTACTTCTTGTTCAGTGAAAACCATTTCTCCAGTTCTCAGTGCCTCTGTTTTGTCTTTGCAGAGTGTGTGGGCAGGCAGCAGGCTCTGCTCCTTCCATGCCAGAAGTTCAGATAATGTTCATAGCCCTTTACCTCTTCTGCATTCCTGGGAGGTCTCTGGAGATCAATTCGCAAAACAAAGATAGTGGATGGAGGGATGTTACATTTTCGCAAGGTCAACATTTCTGAATCAGTAAATGATTAAATAAGCATTGTTCCCTGCTTGTGCATTAATGTGCAATCAGTTGCCAGATGAGAGATGTAAAAGCATATTCTAAGTCTTGCACAAGCTTCGGTTTAGTACCAGGAAGTACCTGTTGATGACAGATAAGCAGCCTGCCAGGATGCAAGTGGTATTAGTCTAGAAATTGCCTAAAATAATTTTCTGCTTTTGACAGGAAATGATGCATTTTTTCATTCTTGCTCAGTGTTTCATCCATGGCCAGAACCGGGCTCTCTCTCCATTTCCCATGTGCTCTCACTCTGACTTGTACACACTGCCCTTGCCATCAGCCTTGATCTTATGTGTTCACCCTGCTGCAGCCCCAGAGGGCCAGGGAACACACACAGGCTATTTCCTACTCCCGAGGAGTCTATCAACACCCTGATTCCTTACCAAAGTGTTACATTATCTTCCTGACAATGTTTGTGACCTTCTGCAGATGGAGTTGCTAATAGCTGTGTCTAGGCAGAGAGCAATTTTTCCTCATCATATGGGTGTTTAACCTTTTCAGCTTTCTTCTTTTTGCAAATGAACACAAGCTCAGCGTCTCCCCAGAGGTTCTAACCACCAGCGGGTCTTCAGAGTGGCAATTAATCAGCAGAAAAAAAAATATCTGCTGGTGAGTGGGGGTTTTTTTGTGAAACACAAGCGACGGTCTTTTGCTTACATACTTCTATTATGTTTTGAGTAAAAGATGGAACCAGCGAGTTTTTTCAACCAGGCCTGCTCTAGGCCTCGCAGCACTTTCCCACAGCCCCCTTCCCTCAGGCTTCTCGCTCAGTGAGGGGCAGCACAAGGTGTCTCCCACTCTCCCCCATTCTCCAGCCCTTGTGGGCAGAGATGAGAAGAAAGATGTTATTTTTAAAAGAGATAAAATAAAAATACTCCTGAAACCCCATGGCAATTGTCCAGGGAGGCAGTGTAATTGCAGGTTGGGCCAGCCACAGCCTCCGGTGTCACCTTGGAGACCAGCTGGTAAACTCCAGGCCTCCCAAAAACGGGGGGGGCCAAGCCAGCCCGGGTGTGTAAACAAGTAAAACGAGATGGATAAGGAAGCCTGGCAGTGAGGCTGTGGCCCAGTATCACCTGAACGAGTTGCTTGAGCCCGGCAGCGAGGAAGCAAGTGGGGCACAACACCATCCCAGGCCGCCAAACACCTCCCCAGTCCTGAGAGGAAACTCCAGGTTCACAATATAGCATTTCAGGTAAAGGATTTTTTCTCTGTTTGCTACCTTGCAGTGAGTTTCTCCGATCAGCCAAGAGTGGTTATTATTAATATACATATATCATTATATATATGTATTTTATATATATATATATGCTACCTATATATATGCAAAAGAGCAATAGCAGTAATGCCCACCTGGTCACGATGAGAGAGGGATGGGAGGCTGCTACAGAGGGTCAGTGGGGCTGGGAAGCCAGATTTTTAAGGAGGCGTTTAGATGGTTGTCAAATACTCCTCCAGTTTTCATGCTCTTAATAATTTAATGAAATTATAAGAAGTAAACTAAATGTGTGCTGTTGGTTTAGGCCACTTAATCTATTCTTAGATCCTGAGATCTGCCCTGGGGTGGGGAGTGTGCCACTCATGTCTATGGCCAGGACAGGGGATTTCAGGAGCCTGGGTAATCCAGAAGTAAGTATGGGACTCTGCCGGTCATGCTGCAGTGTTTTTCAGGATTTTCAGAGGCGGCTCTGGGGCTCAGCTGAAGGATAACATCTACACAAATGTTGTAGAGCTTAGACTGACTCTGACTTTTTCCAGGTTTAATCCTCAGGTGCAGAGGAATGTAAAGGGATCTGGTTGCTGGACAGCCTAAGATTGTTCTGGAAAAATCTAACCCAAAATTTAAGGTTTTGTATTTGTTGGGAATAAATGCAATGATTTCTGTTTGACCTGCACAACACAACATCACCCATAGAAACAGACAATGCTGACAACGTCGGGTATTATAATTGTTCATAGCCTAGGCTGTTAAACAAAACAAAACTCTCTAGCATTCCAAATTAAAATAAACACTGCTGGTTAATTTCATGGAGGGAGACATCTGATAATCTTGGATGAGATATACGAATTAAAACCATGTGGAATTACTGCTAAGACTTTCCCTGTTTTATTAATGGTGTTAATATCTAACAGACTTGTACACTATACAGAGAAGTGTTACACTCAGCGAACCCTGATTGCATCTCTAATTACTTCACATTATCAAAAAAGGGGCGAAAGCAAAATGGAAGGAGAGGAAAGAGCATGTGAATTACTGTGATAATACCCTCCTTGCACAGATTTGTAAGATCTTTTCTTACAGTACAGCCTAAGAAGGCTTTACCTCTAACTTAAGCCTGGAGCTGACAGAAACAGGACAGTGGTAGAAGTGTCACTATGGACCAGGCTTGCATGTAGCAGGTTTTATATTTAACTGTTTTTCTGTATTTTCTGGATGTATAGAAAGGGTTCTCAAATGCTTACTGTCATGTGGCACAGGATGCCAGGTCCTGTTTAAGAGGCTTTAGTATGATGTGTTAGTGCAATTACTTTACAAACAGACTTTAATTGCTGAGATTTGTGTAGAAACATATGGAACATTATAGAGTATGCAGATTTGCAGAGGGCAGCAGAAATATTTATTATTAGTGTTTTTAACCATGATGCTCAGGGGGGAAAAAAGTGGGAGTATCTTTACCGATGGTAATCTCAATTATTATGAGATTATTGGAGTGCTCTGACCCACTTCAGAAGGAATACTGGAAAAAAATTGAAAAGTTCGAGAGCAAGAGCAGAATCATCTGACATCTGGAAATTCATTTTGTATCAGGAGTCTTGAGCTCTGCCTAATTACTAAGTGAAAGTGGGTTTAAAAGAGATCTTCAAGTGCTTGCATCTGCACACATTTTTAATAGGTAGCTCTTTAATGTTGTAAAAGATAGTAAAACAACATGTAATGATGGGGGAAATTTGGACTAGCAGCAACACATTTTAAAAGGAAAATTATTCAATACTGGAACAAATCAGCCTAGGTGAGTTCTGAAGCAGAAATGCTTGTAGATGTAGAAGCAAACTTTATTCTTAGTGCAGAGATAACAGGATTGGCCAGTTTCAGTGGCTTTTATTGAGGTACAGGAGATCATAATAGATACAAAATCAGATTATGCCTCCCTAGCCTTGATTCGTGAGTCTTACTGCAGTGATTATTTGATGCACACTGGAGTATTCTGGAAATTACTACACTGAACCTGAGGCAAGGAGATGCTACACTCTTTTCACGGCGTGGGTTTGTGTAAATTTTTGCAGCATGCAGTGGAGATGAATTATGTCCTTGCTGGTCTCAGTATTTATAGGACTCTATAAAGACATAACATAGTGTAGAGAGAAGCACACTGCACAGTGATATGCTTGCATCTTGCACTTTGTGTATAGATGTATAGTTGTTCTATATTATATATAAGCAATAGTACATAATTATACAATGTAAATATAGTTTGCACTGTGTTTATGTAACCTCACTGTATTTTATATTCCTTCCAGCTAAACATTTCCCCTTAAGGACAGGTCATTGTTTGCAGAAAACATTTTTGGTTGCTGATCTCACACAGCTGTAAGATCTTCCTGGTCACTGGTTAATGAGTTCCCAGAAGAACTTCGCTTGTTCTGTCTGGAGCAAAGGCCAAAACGGTCTATATTTTACCTCTCTAGACTTCTACAATAAGCTAGTACTGAAACCATTTGGGGAGTACAAAATCATTTTATTTTTCTGTTTTTCCAAGCCCAGCTGGAGTCATCTGAAGCAGTCATAAAATTCAGCAGATGTGGCATCACTGGCAGCCATAGCCAATGCTCTGTAAACACGAGTGGAGTAGTTAAGATAAAACAGTTTAATTCCATGTTTCTTAGAAGTTTTGTCTGATCATTTCAATTCACACTTCTGCATGTGCAGTGACAATGGGATTGGAAGTGCCACTTGCACTGACGCTGCCCCACAGGGCTGCTCATCTTCACATCCTTATCCCAGCGCTGCCTCAGCAGAGCACCAGGTGCCCTCTCAGTCTAGAGCTCTGCTGTAACTTCTGTGACCCTTTCAAGCGCTGATACCGTGATGCTTTAAAGGCTGGAAAATATTTTGGGAGCCTTCATGGTCTGCTGCAGACCCATCAGCCAGGCTATGGAGCAGCAGTCTTGGCCCTGAACATGTGTCCAGGATTTAATATGGCCCCAAAATGTCCGTAGGGGCTGCTCTTAGCACCAGGCACAAATAATCCCTGTGGGAGAGGGAGTGGCTCTCTGCCAGCCCGGGTTTGCTGCTCTTGGTGGTGCTGTTGCAGCACTGCAGATTTTCACAGGCTGGTTTTCCCTGGTTTTATTCCACTGTTTTCCTCTGAGGGAAGCTGTAAGGTCTACGTGTCTGTTGTCAGCATGTGAAATCCCGGAGTGCTAAATGCTGTAAAAGTTTAAGGTATTAATTTGTTCTGCAGTTGTGTTAAAAAAGCAGTAGGTGTCATCTGTAGGCGACTGCTGTTGCTCAGACAGGCAAAGGGAGAAAGCTCTGCTCTGGAGAACTGGGGCCTCAGCGGAACAAAAGTAAATCAAAGGCAAAGGTCCTCACCCAGGGTGATTTTTCTCTTCCTGTGGTCAAATGCTAACTGCAAACCTGGCCAGGTGGAGAAGGCTTGGCAAGGATGCTGTGGATACGGAGGCAGCCACACTCTCCTGGGTGCATCAACCAGTATTCAAAGGGTTCTCACACTGTAGGCAGAAAATTCTTACACACAATTTCCTGTCTGCACCTGGATTAATCACAGGGTGGTTGGTTGAGCCCTCTTTTCATGGTTGGTGGCCTATATTTGCAATTTCTCTTTCTGATAGAAGGATATAAGGAAAAGGAAATAGAGGATCAAAATGACTCCTCATGAAAGAGTTGCCGCCAGCACCTTGCAGGTAAAGGATTTGGGATGCTCCATACACTAAGGCAGGTTTCAGCACTATGCCTGAATGTGATTCCATGCCACATCAGTGTTTTGGTCTTCCAGATGCCGGGCACAGCAAGACATGACCGAGACATGGCATTGCAAGCAAAAAGAGACCTGTCCAAAACCACTGACCCTCTGGAAAAACTTCGCCTGCAGTGTTTAGCAAAGGGATCTGCAGGCATCAAAGGGCTTGGCAGGTAAGTAGTAGTCAAACCCATTATGCAGCCTAATAGTTTTAGCTGCAAGAGGCTCGCAGGCTAAACAGGTGCCAAAACTTGAGTTTCCTCATTCCAATGCAAATGCCACAACCTGCAGAGCCTGGCACTGGGGCTCGTGTTTTGGGACACAGGACTGATCTGCTCACCTTTTGAAGGACTGAAGACCATGAATCCCTCAGGGGAAAGTGCTTCTGTGAGACCCAGAACAACTCCTGCCAGGGAAAGGAAGGGAACATAAACCATATACCTCTCTTCGGTGTTTTCTAAAATTAGCTTAAGTATTTCAGCAGTGGGCATTTTGTGCTTCCTTCCCTTCAGGGTGTGGTTCCCTTGTTATAATGGTCTACTAGCTGTCTAGTTTATGGGAGGCACCTAAACTCCTTTTGCGGGCACCCCATCCCTGGGAAAGGGGAGCTGCATCACACTCTGAAACCCCTTGTAGGCCCCATAAACCACAAAGGGATCCAGGTGATGACCAACCACCTGGAACTTCACCTAAATGTCCAACCTGCAGAGGGCTATAATTAACAGAAATACCGTGACAGCCTTTCCCTCATTTAACTTTAGATATATAATATTCAGGCACCCAATCTAAACAAGTCATCTCTGCTGCCAGTAAGTGTAGGAGGTTTGTAGGTTGGGCTTTTTTTTTTTTTTCCCCCGTCTCAGAATGCAGAATAAGTGGGAAATGTTATCTCAGTAAGGTGATTGTACTCCAGCTCTGTGCTGAACCACTGCAGTATTCTCCTTGTTTTCCTATGCATTTTCCTCAAATTTCATGTTTTCTACAGAGCATTTCGGATTATGGATTATAACAACAGCAGAACCCTTGATTTTAAAGAGTTTCTGAAAGGACTACATAATTATGCTGTGAGAATTAATCAGGAGGAAGCACAAGAGATTTTCCAGAAATTTGATAAAGACGGCAATGGAACAATTGATTTTGAAGAATTTCTTGTTACACTGAGAGTAAGTCTGGGAATTCATGTTATTATTGCATTAAATGGATTAAAATATTGCATAACAGAACAAAATAGAATAGAATATTTGCAAATAAACTGTTAAGATTTTTTTTTCAATTAATTGTGGCCTTGATTTAGATACCTAAATTCTTGTGCTGCACTCTGGCTACCTATGTGGTTCAGCCCATCAGTCTCACTTCTTTGCCATTTTGTGATGCATCTCTTTATAACATGAGCTAATTCAGGGGAGAATTTCTCTAATCCACCACAGTGATTGATTTTGTCTGAAGTTTCTTTGCTCTGCTGAAGTCTAAACAATTAAGATAGAATATGTTAGTACTTAGAATAATTAATTATTTCTTGTTAGAAATATTTAAAATGGGCAGATCAGAAAAGTGTTCTAGGTGGTGTTTTCTCTCTTATTGTTCATTTACTATTGTGTTGGTAGACACTGAATAGTCTCAATCACTTGCTCTTGTTCTTTTGATGATATATTGCCCCTTCTAGCTCATGGACAGTGTAGACTATCAGCAGTTTGTTTTCCCATGTATCTTGAAAGTTTTACTGCTAGCAACAACAAGTAACTGAATTCAGAGCTGGGCAAATAGTTGGCAAAAATAAAATGATTCTGTTAATATTTCTTTGCAGCCTCCCATGTCTAATGCAAGAAAAGAGGTCGTCATGCAGGCGTTTCAGAAGTTAGACAAGACTGGAGATGGTGTCATAACAATTGAAGACTTAAGAGGGCTGTATAATGTTAAAAATCATCCCAAATACCAAAACGGAGAGTGGACAGAAGATCAAGTTTTTAGAGCCTTTCTGGATAATTTTGATTCACCTTGTGACAAAGATGGGAAGGTAGGTGAAGCACCTAAGGTCAAGCCATGAAATCACCATCTGACTCAGCATTTGACTTATGTTATTTAGTGTGGGAGTACTTCCAGGACCAGGCATCCATTTGCATCACATTTCTATGGAAAAGCAGAGTAGATGCATAACCTGTGCTGGTACAGCTTGCTTGCACATTTTGAGGCAAAGGGGCTCTGCAGGATGTACAGGGGTGGTTGTGAGATTGCATTAACCGGCTTGTAGCCTTAATAATCTAATTTCTTAGATTACTCTTAAGTATATTTTAAGACTACCCCACAAAATTGCTGCTTTTCAAGATCCACATAAACTGGAGAATTTTTCACTTCTTAGGAGACTAAATACTAGGATCCTGTTCAAAAGCAGGTTCCCAGGCATGTTTAATATTTTACAGTCAGTTCTTCTGCAGTGTAATTACTGAGACACTTGACTTGGAAATTAGTCCATCATAGAAATAAATTTATCTACAGAGAGTCGGAGGGAGGATGGGGCTCGGGGTGCTGCCACCAGCTGTGTGCCCTGAGGAGCCATGAGCTGGGACAGAGCTGGAAAGCCCTTCCTGCCCTCTGGCTCAACTCTCCGGTGCAGGTGCAAAGCATGGGCACCTTCTGTGATAGACTTCTTATGCATGTGCTTTGCAACCACCTCCGAGCCAAGCATGGTCTGTTTCCCCTTGTTCTGTGTCTTCAAACATTTTTGGCCTGAACTTACATCTGTCTGACCAGCTCAGAGCAATCCTGGATCTCCGTGGTTCACGTGGTGATATTCTCAATCTGAGCAGTTAATAATAAACAACAAACTAGCTTGTAAGTTTTTATCAGTGCTTTGTGGAACATCTTTAACACTTTCCAGTCTCCAGGCTGCACCTGGGTTTTCATGGCTGCACTGCCCTGGTGACTCCTACCTGTCTAACAGCCGGCTACTCCACCCAAATCCTCCACTTGCATTGTTTCCAACACCCCAGGCTCTCAGTTGTATAGAAGTGATGGGTTTTATTTACCTTGGGCATGACTTTGCACTTAGTAGAGCTGAATTTCATCCCTTCTGCTGTAGTGTCATCCTCAGAGGTACCAGTTGTGTGCCAGCTGTTCCCCTCCATCTCCACACAAGTGGTGACATCTAGCAAATGGCAAACAAAATGCTTCTGCTTTTTGTGCTGAGGTGGTACATGAACACATTATATGAGTTCCCAAAGTGATCCTTAATGAGTTCAGTGCCTGGTTATTCTGAGCCCCCACCTCTTGTTCAGTAATCCTGATTTTAGCTCACCTGATTGCTGTTTCTTCTGAGAACAGACTGTGGCCTTCCTGAATCAGAAGACACCCATGACACTGAATACCTAAAATGTTCTTAGCAGAAATGTCTGAAGGTTGAGCTTTTGCTAGAAAGGTCCTCTTCACCATGATCTTGCTGGGTGCCTCTGAAATAGGCAGGTTCAGTGAGGCTTGTAATCAGTTCACGATGGTAGGGCAGTCTAGAGTGACCACTTCTCACTGTTGTCATGTTTTTCTAAGTTCTCAAACACACAATGCAATCAGAGCAAATATCACAGAATCATAGAATATGCTGAGTTAGAAGGGACCTATCAGAATCATGGAGTCCAACTCCTGGCCCTGCACAGCACACCCCAAGAGTCTGAGAGGATGTGCCTGAGAGGATTGTCCAAATGCTTCTTGAGCTCTGTCAGGCTTGGTGCTATGACCACTGCCCTGGGGAGCCTGTTCAGTGCCCAACCACCCTGTGGTTGAAGAGCCTTTTCCTGATATCCAGCCTAAACTTCCCCTGACACAACTTCAGGCCATTCCCTCGGGTTCTGTCACAGAGGAGGGATCAGTGCCTGCCCCTCTGCTTCCCCTCGAGAGGATGTTGAAGACTGCAGCGAGGTCTCCTCTCAGTATCCCCTTCTCCAGCCTGAACAGACCAAGTAACCTCATCCACTCTTCACATGGCTTCCCCTCCAGACCCTTTGCCATCCTCCTGCCCTCCTTTGGACACTCTAACAGTGTCCAAATGTCTTTTTAATATTGTTTTGTATTTTCCTATGTGATGTTTATTCAAAGAATGACCTACAGGGTTCAAGAGTTAAGGCATCACAAGAGACATGAACTGTTTCTGTTGGCTAACTTGATTATAATTTTTTTTAATTGTCATATAAAAAACCCTCAAAATACCCATGAAAGCTATTCAAAACCCATAGGTATTTGAAAGATTATTTCCTTCATTGAGTGAGACTTGTTTAAAGCAATGATATTTTCTGTCTATGAATGGATATAAAGTTCCAAGCTGTCTCTGGATTGCATCAGAAACCCCATCCACTTTAATTAATAATAATGCAAAAACCAGATTATAGCATTCCTAGAAAAAAGTACGTTAAAACATTTGTCTTTTTAGGCAGTAGTGATTTTAACTTCAGTTCCTGGTAAGGTTACTTAAACTTCACATGTTTTATCTCCATCCAAGTGTTCTGGAGGACAAGAGCTCTTGTTTCTAGCAAAGTGAAATTAAGCAAATTTCAAGTGTCTTAATTCCTCCTGTTGGATTCCTTTTTGTTAGCAACAATGTGAAATAACAGATGTTCAGTTTCATTAAGAGTTCTTCTGAATGTGCTGTTTTGACTTACAGCATTAAAAAACCAAAGGTTCATTTTCCTATTTTTAATGCCTCTGTCTCAGATCACAACAGAAGAATTCATGAACTACTATGCCGGAGTCAGTGCTTCAATAGACACCGATGTCTACTTTATCATCATGATGAAGAATGCTTGGAAACTCTGATCATACAGTTAAAGAAGCAAGATTTTACTTTCACCTTTTGTAGGTTCCTCTGATTAAGTGTATGCACACCACCACCCTCATGTTCCGTAACAACAGTTTCCAGTAACTGTGCCAATTACATTCAATCTGCAGAATCAATTCCCAGATGCTCCAGTAGGCTCAGCCTCAGGGGATCAGAGCATAATCAGAGAGCAGATCTGGCATCCAGCCACCCCTCGCATCTCTCCCTTTTCTTTTTGCATCCTTGGCATGTCTTTTCTTTTCTGAGATGAGCTGCTCCTTTCTTTTCTGACATCTGCAGTAGGTCGCTGTGGCTCCTGAACATACCCCTCTTGCACTGTTAGATACAGCTCTGTTTGGCAGAGGATGCAAGAGAAGGAAACCAAAATATACTGAAAGTGTGGAGGTCTTGGACAGGCTGCTATAAATGGAAGGAAGTCTGTCCCAAGAGGGTCATGTAGACCTGTCACTGTAGCACTGCAGTATTTCTTGGCTTCTTTGGTCTTACTTAGCTTGCTTAGCTTGCTGCTTAGCTTGCTGCTGGGAACATGTGGGTTCTGAGTACCAGGAGGCTGGAGGGGTAATCCAAGAAGGGGAGACATGGACCGAGATAAATGTGAAATGGTCTGTAAAGCCCTGTTTTTTCCCTGGAACACAATTAAACATATAGGCAACTATCCTGTGCTTGCCTTGTTTCAAACCCCTCTGGAGCCCTCTCATAGCTTTTCACTCCCCTTCCCCTGCTTTGATTCCTTTATTTTTGTACTGTGAGATTATTTTACTGATATTTTTCTTTAAAGGGGATACATGCGTTACAGTATTTTTTTCTCTCTGTTCCTGGAGTATTTGCTGACCTGGTAGCTGTTGCCTGTACACACCTACACTGAAAGTGGCTTGCTACGTTTTTGTATTTACAGTGTTTCATGACAAAACTCTGACTTCAGGGGGCTTTCTGGGAAGTTAAGAACTTGTACCTTTCTTATCTTGTCATCTTCTGTTTCTGATGCTGAATAAAGACTGGGAGGCTACCCTTCTTGGCACACCTACGAAGCTGTCTCAGTTCATCTTTTGTTCTTTGTCCATACAGAGAGTGGGGAAATGGCACAGAAAGGAAACTGTAAAAAAAAAAAAAACAAACCAAAAACCTAGTGTGTGAATGTGTGGTGTCTAATTATTCCTGCTTTGATACCTTTTCCTTTTTTCTTCTACTTTCTTCTCTTCTCTCATCATTGTGTTGCTCTCCCAGATGGAGAAGCTGCTGCTCTAGCAAAGAGTAAATGGCTTGTGCATGGCAGCATTTGCTCTATATCAGGCTAGCAGCCAACTAAAAGCAGTACAGGGTTATAGACTGGACTTTCCAAACAGACTTTCTGATGAAGTCTCAGCTCTTAGCCTGGGTTACTAACAGTTCAAACACTGAAATCCTGAGTGCTTGCTGCACTGATCCTCTGCAAACCCTGTTTTTCTTCCATCCAGCCATGATCTCAGTATGAGCAATAGCTGCTTGCAATTCTTTGGTGAAGGCTGTGCAAACTCCATTATTTTCTTTGACCAGTAAGCCTCCAGAAACTTGCATCCTGGCTGACACTGGACATGTGTGGAGAAATTTTCTTCATGATTGCCAGCAGTCATAAGAGGAGCCTTTACTTAACTGTAATGCTACTGAGGTGCCAACATATATGAAAAAACAAACTTACTATTGAATAGGGGCTGTACATGATCTGCCAGCTTGAGTAAGATCCATTTATTTCTCTTTTATTTATTGATTTCACAACATGGTGTCATGCTATCTGTCTTCTGTTTCACAAAGAAAGTAATGTGGATGGACTGTGGGAATCACAAAATGAAAGACACATTTCCTTTTGACATGCTATCTCATGTCTTCAGACCCTGCAGTGATCTGACAGGCTGATATTTGTTCAAGGGCAGTGGAAGTTTTAATCTGAATAACTGCAACTAGTCTGTCTTTGGTACTAATACCTCCCAATTTTATTTAATCCCAAACCAATATACATTTTTAGAAGGGAGGAGTGGTACTGTTCTTTTTTAAAACCAGCAGAAGCTTTGTCACTGGCCTCTGGGAGCCTTAGCTGAGCCTGTGGCGGCTGGGGAAAACCCTGTGCTTCAGGACGAGATTTCTGCACTGAGCTGGACTAATGGGGTTTGTGTGGAGGCCTGAAAGACATGATCCAGGAGAGCTTAAACCCCCTCACCCTGGAGGGGTATCCCTGGTGCTCTCAGAACAGTCCCCAGCTCAGGTCTGCCTTCGAAGTCAGTGGCAAGGTTCCCTTTCACTTCTGCGGGAACAGAGTTGCTCTTGGAGCAGCCTGAATAACAACTGGTAACTGCAGAAGAGGTACAGTGCTTTCAGGAAAAAATAAATAATCTGGGAAGGAATAATGTGATTTTTCACCCATAATCAGATGCTGTAGAACTCAAACTGGAATCTGTCCTGTAAGAAAGGTAATTTGATTAATATGTGTGCAGATTGATGGAACAAACACAGGCATCAACTCCCAGGTAGGAAAATCTTTACTGGGGGACATGCAGCCATAATGACATGCTGGGCACACACACTGGACATTCAGAGGAGCACTTTTCAGGGGTTAAAGGCAAGTTAAAAGGATTTAAACCAGACATGAAGGATTATCAGGACTAACAGCAAGTGCCCAGAGCTTCCCTTTAGCATTTCACTGTCCCTCTCTGTGATCTGGGAGAGCCAAAAATGAAGCTGAAAGGCTCGTGTTCAGCTGCAGCTGCTGTGTGCTGGTTACAGACCCAGCAGATGCAGCAGATAAATGGTGATGTAGGCTGTCCTGCCAGCCTGTGGCTCCACAGCACACACAGCAGATTTTGGGAGATAGGTGGCAGTGCACACCATTGTATCTGGTACTAGCATCAAGATTGGAGATCTTGGTTGGTGCTTCATGTTTGAAGCACTATTTCTTCTTTTTGATTGTGCAACAGATGCTAAACAGGATGGCACAAACCACAGGAACATCTGAGTCTGCAGGGCTGGGGGGCAGTCCCAGAGGCAGAGGTTTTGCCTGCACCTTGAGCTCCAGCCTGCACTGTGGCACAGTGTCTCATCAGGAGTAAGATCTGCCCTCCCCAACAGGCAGCATTGAAGTTTGCTCAAAAAATGTTGGTGGAGCGCTGTGGGAAAGAGGGAAAAGGCTCACTTATAACTTCCCCAGAACTCTGTCCCCACTTCCTGCCTCTGCCTGAGCTATCAGAGCACCTCTGTGACGCCACCCCACCACCCCAAAAGAGCACAAGGTACAGGGACAAAGAGATGTGAGACTGCCTTTTCTTCTGTTGTGCTCCTCTGGGAAAGGTGGCATTTCTGCAGCTTCCTTCACTGCATTTTGATTTTGCCCTTTCTGTGCTATTTGTGGCTTCATGTTTCTGTCTGGGAGAGGAAATATTTGGCTTGATGTGGTCCAGAAATATTTTTTGGCTTATACTGTCTCTTGCAGCACAAAATTCTGATTCAAGCAACTGAGTTTAATGCAAGCCCCACTCTCTGCCATATATTCTTGAAACTAGACCACAAGACATATTCAGTGATGTGATTCATTCTGCTGCTCTCCTGGCGCAAAGCTGTCGAGGGAGATGGCAGTAGCTGAAGTTTTGCAGAAGAAACCACCTGTGCACATTGCTGTATAAAAGCCAACTTGCCTTTATGTAACTCCTTACACACAGTGCTGCCTCAAACCTCTGCAGCTGCATGGACAGAACACAGCTTTGCCACCCCAGAGCTGTCACTGGCTGGCAAAAGGAGCAGCGACTTTGGTGATTTTTGCCTTGCAGCTCCTGTCCTCCACACTGGGAGCAGCAGCAGCAGCAGCAGCAGCACACTCAGCTTTCCCCAGTAATACAGGTAATACCAAGAGCAGTCTGGCACAGTCAGCAGCTGCCCACTGTCTATGGCTTTTGCTGTGATTATAGACCACCCTGTTTCTTTGGCATTCCTCTCTCGCAGGGTGAGCAGAAGGCAGGTTTCCCAGTAGGCTGTGCTTAACACCAAGTCCTCAGGTGGCTGAGAGCAGCCTCTCTATCTGCAGCAGCCCCCCGGCCATGCTGGTGTACCTCATCTGAGTTTGAAATCTCTGTGATTTCGAAACGAGCTTGGTTTTGGCTCTAGCAGCTCTTCCACCCTCATGCCAGGGGGCGGGAGTGCTTTGGGAAACAAGAGCTTCAGCCCACTGGTTTGCAGCCACCGCAGGTACCGCAGCCACATCTCCACCAAAACCTGGAGCCAGCTCACAGCACTGCTGCTGATCCCAACAGGAGCTGCAGCTGGAGACTGGGGACAGGATCCAGACTTTGCTGAACATCTTGGAAAGAGAGGAAGCACAAGGTTTGGTGGAAGTTAAATCAAGTCTGGTTTTCTGTGAAAAAGCAGAGATTGTGATAAAATGTTTATTTTCCAGAGATAAATCTGTTCCTTTTTTTCATTAAACATGTAATATTTTTTCCAAAAGCTGCAATATTTTGGTTTTTTTACATTCCAAATATAGAGGGTTTGGGGTTTTTTTAACTTATGTACATTTTCTGGAAAAACAACTGTCAGACTGTGTTAGAGAAGCTTGAACTTTGTGGCATAGATTTATTCCTTTACACTTTCATCAATGCATTTCTGCTGTGTGTCTCATTTTTTGTTGTTGTTGTTTGAAAAACCTTTGGGGCTTTTTACATTCATTTGGTGATGGTCCTGATGTTGGGCTAATCTAATTTTGCTGTGACGTGTAAGTTACGCAGTCAATATTTAACAATAACCAGAATAACTTTTCTTATGTTATTTTTTTTAGAATGCAGCAGCAGCTGTTTCCCAACAAAAGAAGCTCAATCCATTGACCTTAATGTCAATCAACCAAATTCTGTGTGAGAGCTTGCTGCAGCAATACATCCTAGTATCAGGTTGGAACAGTCTGATGTAAAAATCAGACTTCCCAGGAAGACGCAAGAGAATTATTTGCAAAATAGAGTCTACGTTGAGCCACGGTATACATCCAGCACCCTTGTAAACACTGCTTTTCTCATCCTTAGGTTACAAAAGATGAATTTCTGCATTACTGCTATAGAGTTAGTGCTTCTGTGGACACTGATGCCTAATTCAGTTTAATGATGAAGAAATCCTGGAAACTCTGATTTTGCGTCCATTTGCCCAAACTTCTTTGGGACCATAGACTATAAATAAACACTTCTTAGTGTGTTGTCTGCTTGATTTTTCCCCCGGTCCCATCTGAGCAACGCTTTTGGAGCTGCACGATGGGATGGCACCAGCAAGCGTCCAAGTGCTGGGCTTGTGACATGTGACATGTGGCTTCGTGTTTCAGCAGGTGGCGCTTAGAAGCCAAGGAAAAGCCATCCCTGACTGAAACCTGGCGCTGCCGCGTGAGCAAGGGATGAGATAGTCGGTATAATTTAGCAATTGCATTTTCTGGCATCATCAGTTGTTTTCTTGTGTCTCTGTACATTAGATTTGTTTTGCCAATGCTCTGTTATACACAGGAGTGCTAATTTGGGTGGCTTCGTGATCACAGTAATAAGGAGCTGTTTGACTCTAAAATAATTCTTCACAGAGGTGGTAAGTCTCTTTTTTGTCACATTTTAGCTGGGTTTAAATTATGGCCTCAGAAATCCCACAACCACAGAGATAACTAGCTTGATTCAAAAGTGTATTGACTAAAATCTGACTGCTGATCCCCCCAGGCTGCAGCACTGCGGTATTGCTGTACAAATACAGGCCTTCAAATCAATAAACACTGCTGCTAAGAAGCTGAGAAGGGGCTGTAATCCTGCCCTGCGGAAATACCCTGCCAGCATCACCAGGTCCCTTGCTGCCAGAAGGGATGGCTACATGGTCAGCTTCTGCCTGCCAAAAACTGCCCTGAATTCAGCCACGTGTCCCTGCAGCAGTGATGGTCAAGCCACCCTTTCACAATTTATTTCAGTCCATTAATCCATATTTCACTGCAAATCACATGCATTTAGCCATCCCTCCACCTGGCAGGAGCAGTCCTCCTGCCTCCCCACACTTTGCTGGTCTTCTGCTGCCCCACTGACACACACAGCATTTGTGTGTGGTTTCTCAGCCTGTCTAATGAATGTGCACAAAAGGAAGAGATGTGGTAAACAAACTAATACTTTAAGCAGGGGATCACTATTGCCTTGAGATGTAATTAGCATTTCTCAGCATCATTACAATTAGACCATGACTCATTGTGACAACTGACAAAAGCCTAAGTTTATTTGTATATAGCTAGGAGACGTTTGCACAGTGCAAATGAGCTGCACTATAGATGAGGGGAGGAGTGAAAATGGGAGAGCATCTGTGTGGTACCACAACTGCAGAAGAGGTGCTGAAGCCCAGTGGGCATACGAGGCAGAGAAGCAGGCAGCTCCAGGCACTGTGACATAAAGCAGCTCCAGAGCAACAGGTGCCACCAAGCTGGGTTTGGGTGTGCAGCTGAGTAAGGGCACTCGAGGTGGAAAGGGGGAGAAGGAAAGTGGTGCTGAACTAAATGAAGCGCATGAGGTATGTGAAAGCTGAGCAATACTCCTGTGCAGACACTGGGGCAGAGGGGAATTTGTGAACAGCTCTGGAGAAAGTGTCTTGTAGAATAAGGAAACTACTCGATGTGTCATCCAGACACAGCCATGGTTGTGTCCCCATATCTGGACTATATATAACCTGGCCATGGACAAGAAGCACATGTGGTGTTTCTGGCTTTGGTGCATATTTTGCTTTATTTTTTTTTTTCCCGAAAGGAAGCTGAAAGTGGTTATATCCGCCTACATCCATCAAATGTGTTACAGAATTACAGAATTACAAAAATTGAAGGAAGCATAGCACATACTGCAGAGGATTTTCCTGCTGTACTTTTGCTTCTTCCTCTATCCCCTTTTTGTTTGTTGCTGTGTCACTGGAAGAAGGTATTGTTCCAGTACAGTCTGTCTGTATCTACAGTCACACTGTGCAAGTCCTCACAGTATAACCATTATCAGCAGCTCTTTTTGAAAAGAAATACAAGCACTATAAAGCAAATGCATGCCCAGGGTTTTGATCTTTTTCTTCTGCATCAATTAATGCTTCATTCGGCAATAAACAGCAATAAAAACCATTCTGTAAAATGTCAACGGAATGCCTTGAGCCAAATCCGAAGCCCCTTTGCACACAGTGGCTATAAGGCTCTCCCCACTCAAAGGCTTTCCTGGCACTGGGTGGAGGTGGAGGAGGTGGAGTGCTGTCTTGGGAAGGCTGGTTTTGGCTTGATGTGGTCCAGAACTGCTGTTTGGCTTGTACTGTCTCCTGCAGCATAAAATTCTGATTCAAGCAACTGAGTTTAATGCAAGCCCCACTCTCTGCCATATATTCTTGAAACTAGACCACAAGACATATTCAGTGATGTGATTCATTCTGCTGCTCTCCTGGCACAAAGCTTTCTTGGCAGAGACAGATGGAAGCAGCTGGGGTTTTGCGACATCTCCATGACTCTTACCAGTCAGAACAAATTCGAGCAGCTTTGAGGATGAGAGAGGACTCCCTTCAGCCTTAGATTCTGTGAATACAACTTGTTAAAGGAGAATTTCAAACAGCTAGAAGAACTGAGACTGCACAGTGAGGCAAACCCCAATCCCGGAGTCCAACAAAGCAGCTTGGATGTCCCATTGCCACAAAGCTCTACTGTCATGCAATCATGTGGCTGTAGCAGCTTTATCTCCAAGTGTGTGCTCCAGAATGTGCAGCATCCAAAAAGGACTGTGAAGTGGCTCAGCCATAATGTGAAAAAACTAATAACTGTGATACCGTAAAGAAAAAAAAGTCACAATGCCAAAAAATTTCAAAAACTAAAAACAGAATAAAATTTTAAAAAAGAACTCAAACAAAAAAACATCTCCAGGCAATTTACAAGTTACTTTAAAAAAAAAAATAAAATCAGGTCTTGTGATCACTGGCAGGATCCATGTCATCCCATCCATCTTCCCATGTCAGACGTTGCATGAGAACATTGCCTGTGCAAATTCATAGTATTTGTATGCAGTCACAGCCGTTGGGAATAATGCTCATCAACAAGCACGGTCAGCTCAGCCGCCGGCTGGGAAAGCACTCACACGCTACACTAATGCTTGCATAAGAGCTGCAGAAAAAGGCAGCATCATGCAATTTACAGCCCTAATTCAGTTTCTAGGAAGAGAAGGGACTGTGCTTTACACAGTTAATACATGAAATATTGAAGACCTCAAAAGTATTAGCAGAAGTACCTGTGGATCCTGTCATAGGCTCCAGGGCAGAGCTTTACCAGAGGCACAAAGTAGTGGCATATACGGTTTGCTTTGTTTTAATTTGTGTCGCAAAAAAAACCCCCACAAAATTAAATCAGTCTCAGGAAACAACTCCCTCAGCTGGGTTCATGTACCATTTTTTCTGGGAACTCAGCTAACTTCTGTTGTGGTTACAGAAGTGGTTACTCCTGAATCCCCAAGCACCTAGTGCTTGATAGCAACTCTAATTTACTGTCTTTTTGCAAACTTATGGACTTAGGAGGAGTTACTTTTGACCCACCAATGTATAAAAGAGATTGGGTTCTATTTAAATAGAATTTATTGCCGTATTTCTTGCTTAGGCATTAGTAAGAGCTTAATTCTGTAACCAAGAGGGTAACAAAAGAGTTCATTAATTTCTGTGAGACATGCTGTGATCCTCAGCTGGGACTGCATTGTCATTGCTCTGGATTGATCAGATTTGAAGATTAAAATCAGGGTGAATTACAATTAATTTCTGCTGCAGTGGAGGCTCCTAGCAGCATAGTGAATGCTGTGACAGGCTACTCCTTACCGGAATGTAGGAGAACCCACTCCCCTGCTGGTATAGCACTGCACTGTGAGCAGTGTGTGTGGGGTAGGTGGGAACTCACAGGATACAGGAAAACAGAACAGAAAGCTTCGGTGTCCTGCTTCTGTTAGAGAAAAAAAATACTTGCTGTCATTCTGGTGAGATTTACTGAATTTTGTAGAAGTTGGACATTGTGACATAGGCTTCTTCATTGCTTGGTGATCTCATGTCACTATTAGGCAGCGTCTGGGATACGATGTCATAATTTCTGGGCTCTGGACGGGGCTGCTCAGAGGGATCCAGGGGAGGAGTGGAGGAAAGGTTGAGCCCATCACTGTGCAGGGGCACCCTGTTGCTGTGGCACAGCTCATACGTGCTGGAGCTGCAGCTTCCCTCGGTGACTGGAAACTGGCTGGAGCCCAGGAGCCTGTGCAGGGCTTCAGCCGGCCAGACTCCTCCATAAGACACGGGCAGGTTTAGGTTGTTTTTGTCTGTCATCGCAGGGATCATCTTCAGGTCTGATCCACTCCTGAATTTTTCTGGAAGGCTTGCATCTGGAGCAGTTGATGGCTGCAGAAAACTTTCCAGTTCAGCTTTTGCCCAAAGGCCATCCACTTTATGGATATGAACATAACCAAAACTCTCTGGGTTAAAGCTTATATCAAAATTCTGTGTGGCAAAGGGAACAGCAGAGTTAGTTAATAGTGGATAATACCTTGAGAGAAAAGGTACTTTGATAATTTATTTTAGAAGGGTATTTTTTTTTTTTTAACTCTAGATGTAACCCTGAACAGGCTGAACAACAGGATAGCAGAGAACAAACTACCACATGGCTGAAAATCCCTTTCCCTATTACTCTGGATCTATCCTGTGTCCTCCTGTGGGCAGTAGCCCTGGAGAGTGTTTTATGTTCTATGTGGTGTTTCAGAGACTCTTCTGAGACATGGACCTATTGCATGCCTGCCATTTCACAGGAATGAGTGTGACCACCAAGGTGGTTTCTTTCAGTTTTACCTTCCTAGTTTAGCAGAGAGCAAAGTAAAAGTTTGCCACTACTTCCTGTAAAACTCATCAGGAATCCGTGCACTGGGGAGCACGGGGGCTGGGAGCGCTCTCTCAGGCTTCCTATTAAATTAAGAACAGGCTAATAATGTACCAACTGGAGTAAACAGTATTGATGACTTTGTGAAAAAATGAACTAGACATACAGATTTAAGGCAACAGGCTAATCCCGTGCCTTATGGTTTGTAGTCTTTGTCCATCTGGCTTTTAACTGACAGAGCAGTTCCTGCACTGCATGGTGTAGGAACAGTTCTACTGGCCATGTAAGGCCACTGTACACAGACATCACCAGGGATGTTTGCAAAAGGTCCCCATCTAGCCCTACCATCTCAGTTTCACAGCATCATCAAAGCATCTTGATTGGAAAGGAGCTCTGAAGTCCAACCTTCTGTCAGAAGCAGGACCTGGATTGGGTTATCCAGAGTGCTATCAAGCCAAGCCTTAAACATTTTCCCAAAGGAGAATCTACCTTGTCTCTGAGCAGGCTACACAATGTTTAATTATTCTCATAGAAAGATTCTTTCCTTATATCCAGAAGTTTGCCCTGAAGCAACATGTGCTTGTTGCCTCTGGTCCTGTCACCATGCAGCCTTGTGGTGAGAGCACCCCCCCCATCCCTCTACCTACTCCTTAGGTATTGGAAGGTTGTAAGTAGTATTCCCCACCACAAGCTTCCTTTTCTTTTATAAACAAACTTAATTCCTTCAGCCTTTCTTTGTGTATCAACTTCCCAAGCCCTCTGTAATTACTTCATACAAGTCAAACCTCAGGCACTAGTTGAATTCTGTGTTATTTCCATACCCTTGACTGACATCTGCATGTGCAAATGTGGGCTCCCTTCAGTGAAATGTAGAAGTAATTTCTCAAAGACGTCCTAGAAAATGTGCATACTGTCTCCCATAAGTGTTAGTCTTGTCCCCAAGAGTTTATACTCAGGTGGAAAGAACAGTGAAATAACATACATTTTTTGGCTTCTTGCATAGTTGTTCCAGAGTTTTTTTATGGTCAGGAAGCTTTGGCCATACAGCAGGCTTGATTCTGAAACAGCAACAGTAGATAAAAAGCAGCATAAGAGGGATATGTTGAGGTATCAGAGGTTCATGTTTTCATGGCATCGTTTGTACTAGTTCTCACAAAGCCTTAGAGCTGGCTGGCATTATCCACAATAAAGACAGAGAAGCCTCAGAATAAAACAGACAAGAGTAGAGGAGTTGTAAAGGTCACCAAAAAGTCATTGTTCTTTTGAGTGCACAAATTGCCACAGTTAAAAGACTCTTCACTAAGTACTGGAAAGGCAGCAAATTATGCTGGCGAACAGCTCATTTTAATCTAGCTGTGTTAGCAGGGTTCTGCGTGGTGAAACTGGATTCTGCAAGTGCAAGAAGATGCTGTGGTTAAAGTGAAAATTTGCTGATGTTTGCCTCTGCATGTTTACATAATTCAAAGAATGGCATATTGTCCCATTCCTTCGCCAGCAATTTGAGCTTCAGACATCTGTCCTGTAGCCTTGTTCCGCAGGTCTCATTTTTACTGCCTTGATTAGCAAAGTTCTCATGTTTTGCTGCTGAATACCCTCAGCTATGATGCATCTAGAGAATATTGTCCAACTGATTCAATTGTTGCAGTGATATAACTGTACATGTATATAAATATATATTTCATTTTATTTATGTGTCTGTGTGGGTGTATATATGCACATGTATAAAACCCTCTTGTTTTTAAAATGGAAATATCTGGGATCAAAAGGTCTCACCTGTTTTTGCTGCAGTTTTATATAAGCAAAACTTGTAGCACAGTTAGAGAACTGCAGATTCCCAGTAAAATGCAAGAACTAGAAATCTCAAGCTACATCTACACTTGCAGATAAAGTACCACCAGGGCAGATAATTCCAGTGCCTAAAATGTTTAATTATTAAAACTGTTTGTGGCATCTTTGGCTGAGGCCAACTAGCACATTTCCAGATAATCCCCATGTTTAATTCCAGAGTTAGCACAGCCCAAGCACTGTCCCAAAAAAGCAGCTCTCACACAGCTACCTCACTTGAGCCGGATGTCATGGACAGGCTGCTCTGAATGTCACCAAACAGTCCTGGGCTTTCTGTCTTGCAGGGAGTTCGTCTGTAGTTAAACCTGGATTTTTTGCACTTCAGATTCTATTTTCATGGGATTACCTACGTATCTGCTCATTTTCTTAAACTCATCAGCTCTAGTGTGCCATGTCATTAAAAACATATTTACAGTTATCTATCTACTGCTGTGTAGCAAATATACGAAAAAACCCTAATGCAGACCAAGGACTGCCTGAGTAATGAATTTATCTTCAGCCCCACTTCTGCCTGTTTTCACCTCACGGCTGGCTGGATGTGGATTTGGCCAGGCTGGTGTCTGACACTATTAAGCTCGTGTTGCAGAGGGCTCTGCCCTGCTGCTTCTGAAAGCAGTGCAGAGCAAACACCCTGCTGACTCATTCTGTGAAAGAGGTTATCACCCTGGCACGCTGTTTTCACACTTCCTGGGACTTTGCTAAGACCCACAGGTCCCTTTCTTTTCTGGATTTCGCTTGAAGTTTGTGAGTCAAATTTGCCTCCAGTGGGACACTGACTCTGTAAGTGTTTTGTCCTAACTTTGGCTCACCAAAGGTCCCAGTGTTTTGAGCTCAAGACTGAAGTCTGCTCAAAGTGGCAGGTCATCTTCTGCCGGCCGACACTGTCTCTTGTATTGCCCATTTCTACTCTTTACCTGCCATCAGCTTGATAGAGAGTTCCAGAGATGGAGAGAGAATAATTGTTCACAAGTATAACAGGGAAAGCAATAAGACTGTCAGAACAAGATTCCAACACTTCTTCTGAAACAAAGAGACCTACATTACCTGTTTTCCCAAAAAACTATTATCAGTGCAATCATAACAACGGACAGCATGAATCCCAGGATGGAGAGTACAACCATGACCACACTGCTATCTAAAGGAAAACAAAGAACATCAGCCAATGCATGTATGCGTCTCACTGTTAAGCCACCATAACTGTGACGTCTTTTCAGATGATAAATTAGGAATTAATGCCAGGCATATCACTTGCCTATCATTGGGCTGGTGCAGTGATTCATTTCTTCTGCCTCCATGAAGGAGGAAAAAATAGGCTGCCAGAGCATCAGCACTTGGCTGAGCTTCGAGCTGGGTTCCCAGGCTGGATTAAAGCAGCTTGAAATGTGCTGTCAGCTCCAGTGAGTTGAAGCCACCACTCGCTGTGTTCTCACAGCAGTACTGAAATTACTTCTAGCACACGTAATGCCAAGGTGCCCCTAGGGACTGAATGGACCCCAGGGACCACCAAGATTATTCACATGCAGTGATGAGATTTCATCCTGTGTTGCATTTTGCATTTGTGGTTCAAGTGCCATGTTCGCCCACAAATCCAGAGTCCTGAGATGGGTCACGTTTCACAGCTCTTTGTGCATTACCCAAAACCTTTGGGTAGTCACCACCATTGCCTGGTGCAAGCTCTTCCTTCTCCCGGCAAGCCAGCCAGCAGCAAGCAATGAGTCAGCCTTCACCTCCCTTCACACCCGCACCCTCGTGCTCTTACGGCAGCATTTCCTCTGAACTTACTCTGCTTGAGTGAGATTTACATTTTCATGGAGAGCCAGCCCCGGGCCAGAGCGGTACAGCTGCCCTGTGAGTCACCTCCTTGGAGTGCCTGGTGTCTGTGAGGGCTGACCCTGCTGTGGCCCTGGGCTCTTCCCTCCCCATGCTCTCATCCCTGCTGCTGCTGCTGAGGCTGGCCCAGGAGCTCAGATCCCCAGCTCTGCTTTCCTCCAGGTGCACCAAAATGTTTTCAGCCTTACAGCTCTCTGTGGAGTGCTCCTCTCTTGCTGTCCTGAAGCTCTTGGAAGCGCTCCATTCACTCCATGTGCCCTTAAAATAATCTCCGTCGGGCTGAGAACGTACTTTCACCTCATATGATGCTTCATTTTCGAGGTTTTTCCCCAGCAATTTTATCTGAAGGTATGGTGACTCTATTGTCTAAACACACAAAAAAAAATCCAATTATTTTTCCAGCAGGCAGTGGAGAATTATCCTCGAGTTTCAGCAAAATATGTGAGATCAGGTGCATCCCTGAAATACTGTGCTGCTTACTGCATCTCTCTAGCTATTACACAGGTGCTTATCGGGGCATCAGCCTGGTTAAACAGCAATGTAGTCCAGATAGTATTGAGAAGAGGACAAATGCTGGGTAAAAGCTCTTTGGAAAACAGCTGCGAGTATTAACTGTGCTTTGCAACAGCTGACACTGCAATGGGAAATACATGCTTCCCTGGAAAGGCTCAGAGGAGAGAGAGGAAAAAAAAATACATTTTTGCAGCATAAAAAGATGATGTCTGTAAAAGTAGTTACAGGAAGAAGCCGAAATCCTGCAGTGCAGCTCTGGTGCTCTTCATTTCAATGTATTTGGCTGCCTGAATATTCTTTATTTTTTTCCGTAAGAAAGGATGTTCTTTGATGTTTGATCTTTGTATACTTTCAAGCCTAATGGACAAGAAGGGAGATTTAATCTGTGAAACAGAGAGCAGTTAATAACCAAGCTCTTAAGTAATGTCCAGGTGTTAGAAAAATAAATTACTCGTGGGTAGAATTGCCCTGTTAAGGTTTGGGTCTTGACATGCTTCAGTGATCTCAGACCTAGGGGAGGTTAAAAAAGTTTGGGAAGAAGGATGTACCACTGGTAATGGATAAAAAGAGTGCAGAATTAATGGGCCATAATAGAGGACATTTAAAAGAACACCCAAGATAAGGAAGAAACTAATAAAGACAACTCAGCGACTGTGCTGAATCAGCTCCACTGGGCAGAAGGAAATTCTGGCAGGAGCAGATCACGACTGCTGACTCATGGCCCAGTGGGTCAAAGAGAGCCACCAACTCAAATGGAGAAAAAGACTGAGCCTGCGGACTAATTAGCATGAGACGTGAGAGAATCATTAACCGATAGAAGACAGAACACCAATTAATAAGAGAATTATGTAACCTGTAGCCAACGAACAGTAATTAGTATTTTTGCTAAAACGTATAAATAGTTAAATGTTTCGGTAGTTGGTGAGCTTGATTTGTGGAATACCACTGAGCCCCAAGGCTTGTGCAGCTGGAACAAATTATCAATGTCTCTCTCGAGTGTGTAATTACTGGCTTGTTGCACACCAGGTAACAAATCCAATTTTTGGGGACAGCACTGTGTTCCCTCTGTAAAACCCAGGTGTAATCCATGCTTTCAAACACCGTTTCTAGCTTTTGCCTGGCTGCCCTGGTGACAGGAGACACACAGATCTCTGCACAGCTGGGCAGCCCAAATCAGACCCAGTTCACAGGCAGCTGCAGCCTCAGACAGTCTGAGGGTGGGAGAACTGCAGGAAGTGCCCTAGAAGCCTGGAAGGACTCAGTGAAAAAGAGCCCATGAGGAAATTTGCTAAGTAAGTGACAGGGTCACACATTTTACTGACTGATGAGCACAGAAAATAAGAGCAAAACCACCTCGGCAAAGAGTAAACCATCCAAACGCTTCGAATGGTTCAACACGTTATGTCTTCTCTTCCCACTGCAAACCCCAAATGAATGAAACTTCTTTTGACTGATGAAATTTTCAAATGCCAAATATTGCACTCTTCCAAGTTTTCAGATGGAGAACTGTAGAAATGCAGATTTGATCATTTTTACACGGTACTGGTAATTCTGATAATGTTTAATTTTGGAAATCAGTGTAAGCACACCAATACATCATCACTTACCTTCCAAGTACCTTCTTTCCGCCGATAGGCTATCTGGTGTATTAACTTGTTCTTTAGGTATTTCTTCCTCGAGTGTGGTGTACAGTAACGAATGAGATATTCATTTGCCTCCCTTTCATATGTGATGTTTATAGCAAATGGTACTTCAGGCTTAACTGAAAATGACAACAAACCAGGATATAGCAGGAGTAGAATAATGTTACTGGAAAATAATCAGGGTTTGAAATGAAAAAAAAAAGTCCGCTCTGAGTTACAGCCCCTGCAGGGTGATGAATCTTGAGGAAGGGCTGTCCTGAGCTGGGCAAACCTCCTGCTGAGCCCCAGCTCATCTTTACACCCTGATCCTGAGAGGGACTTGGTTTTGACCTGCCGGAGAAGCAGTTCCAGCAGCAGGGAAGGTGCCTGTGAGGGATATGACTTCTTGTTTTGGAAAGCAATTCCTGAGCATGCCCTGTGGTAAATTCTGTCCCTCTAACTAGGGCTCTGAGACAGAAGCCCGCTGGCAAAACCCAACTGGAAGGAGGGCACTGGGGAACAAACTGGGCTCAGATACCACTGTGGCTGGCTGTCAGGGCAGTGTGACAGAGAAAGGGCAAAGTCTGACTGTTAGAGCAGAGCGAGCTCTGTGTCCAGACCCTTGTTATGAACCCACACCTCGTCTGCAGGAGACTGTACCAAAGACCATCCGTGTGAGTGCATCAAGCCTGAAATGCAGCCCTCAGGACTCTCCCCAAGCTGAGCCTGAGCTGGATGTGGTCGAGACCTGCAGGGACCTGTGGCTGTGACACTGAGGCTTCCTGAATTCACCCTGTATGAGTACATCAGCTCTCACAGAAACAGAGAGTCCACAACCGTCTTCTCTCAGGAAAACACGTATAGCCATAAATTGTGCTCTCTCCTTCTTTAAACCGCAAATACTTCATCCTTCCATGCAGATCCCACAGTTTTTAGAGTAGGAGCCACCAGAGATGGTCCAGACTGGCCCATATACTGAGAGGTAAGATTATTACAAAACTGTTGGACTGGGGCAGAAACGTCTCACAAAAGAGGGATGTTGCAGTGCCTACCACCAATGGGAGACAAAACAATGTGGCACTAAACAGGAACAGACAAGAATCTGTCCTACAGAGGCTTCTCTGCAGCCCTTGAATGAGACCAGTTACCAAAAGCAGTAAATTCTGTGACCCTCTCTTCCCTTGAGTTTCCTATTTCATGCCTCAGGCAGGTCCCTGGTGTGGCTTTTACTAGCCCTTTCACAGTTATCAGTGCAAGGTGCACCTTGTTCAGACAACAGGATGCACCACAATGTGAAAAAGTAAGATCTTGCAACCTTGTGTTCCCTGTGCTACTGAGCTCATGCTATCCATGGGGTGGTCAATCCCAAAACTGCATACTCCCTAGTAAGAAGTGAACAAAATGTCACTGCTTGGCTGTTTATCCACACTCAGGAACAACTGCTTCACCCATGGACAGGATTCAGTCTGTGTCCAGGTCTGGGCAGAGCATCACAGTAAGCCAGAGTTCAGCTAAACATTTTGAATGGAGGTTAATCATGTTTAGCTTTGAAGAAAGGGATAAACTACACTCCAATAACACCCCAACCCAGGCTACATGCCCTCTAAGACACTATTTTATGCTGCCTCTATGTCATCCAGATGGACACTTGGGCTTTGTGCTGGGCTACTTTTTTCCCCAATAGACCCTGTAACTTAAAAATGTCCAAAATGTTGAGTGTCTCACCGATGTCAGTTATAACCAGACTCCTGCAGACCCTTCTCTTTGTCTCAGAGTACATGCAGACATCTCTGTTTGAGAGTATGTCACTGAACTGTAAGAAGTATGAATCTTCCTGTTTCCTCATGTTGGAGCAGGCGTAAACATTGTCTTCCTTGGTGCTGTTGGCCAAAGTGACACAACATTAATTTCTTCTCAGTCTTAGTTGACTATTTACTATAAGGGACAAATCCGGGTTGCTCATTTCACTTTAACTGAAGTGAGACCCCCTGTGAAGTAAGAAATAATGCCATGCAAATAGGGAGTTTGAGAGATTGATAGTGTTCTTCCTTGTAGTCTTTGAGCACAATAATAAAGTGATGTGAATCACATTAAGAGTCACAGAGCTCTCCAAGAAAAAAATGCAATTATTTAATTGGAGGTATAGGTGTAAAAACATTTATATCCTTAATATTATCTTACTGCTGCTATTTTTAAATATATGGCAATAGGTTTTGATGCTCAGTGAAGGTAAAGAGAAATTTCTTATTGACTTATGTGGTAGCAAATACAGGGTCGATGCACAGCCTGGCCATGAAGGAGCCATACGGCAGTTTCAGAGCTTTGTTTTTCCATCTGTGTGGCTCCCATGTTTGAGAACTACCATATAATTTCAGTCAAAACCCATAATAAGTCCCATGAAAATATAAAAATTCTAATAAGCTGTGAGGAAAAAAAAGGAAATAATTAGCGATTAGTTTATAAAGATTAAAAAAAAAATCTGCTTCTTTTGTTGGCTGCCATACAACATTCAGGAAAAACAGAAAAAAGGAAAAGCATCAGCATGCTCAGGAAACATAATTTGGTCTTCAGCTAGGTGCAACAGTGGAAAAAAAGGTGGAAAGAGTTTGGCTTCGATAGGAAGAGGAGATAACTGATGTGTTTGGGTTTTGCGTACTTGTTCTAGTGTATTCTTGCATGTCTGCATATGCAAAGATAATAGCTTAGTTTTTGTCTTGAACTAGAAAAAGGCATTTTCATCAGAGAAAATTTTCTCTGATGTGGAAAATTAACCTTCTGCTAAAGTATTTTCTGTGGCGAGGATCTGTGTCTTCAAAAACATCTTTTTAAATATCATTTAATTTAAGGGAAAAATATCTCAGTTCATGCTGGGCTACATCACTAATTATAGGTGTTCCAGAACAAGAGGCAAGATCACAACTGCTGGAGATGTTGTAATCCCCTACAGAGACCCTTCCAGCTCTTCTTTTCGTCTTATTAGGGAGTTATGTTCTGCTTCAGTAAACTCTTCTTGTCTGCTGAATATAGTACCTAAACTCGGTAAAACACTCTGAAACAGGATTTTGTTTATCTTTGCTGTCCCTGTTTCCCAGCATGTGGCAACGTGACTCACTGGTGCTCAGCATTTCACTTCCCAGAAGTTTACTGAAGGACAGACTGGCAGTACTTACCACAGAGACAGGGTATAGTTAGTGTTGTAAGGAGGCAGCTCAGTGAAATTGCAGGTCAGGCTGCTAAAGGAGTCCTTAATTTCCAGCTGGCTGAAGCAATCAATCTCAAAATTGTCTGGTTCGTCATCCCCGAGAGTCCCTAAGGAGATATTCACAAGATGTTACTGAAGTAAGCTCGTGAGTGTATTTCATTTGCAGCTCCTTTGTATAGGAGGTTTTTTCCTCATGTGGCTGCCTGAAAGAAAGAGGATCAACCCACCTGTTTCGTAAGAAGCAGAGAAACCTTGTCCACAATGAAATTAAAAACCATTTGCGCATTTCAAGGTTGCTGTCCCCGCATGCCAGTGAAGTCCACCCACTTGCATGAGTATTTTGGTGCCATGAGGCAACTAAGCCACATTTTGATTGTACTGAAAAGCTTTCTGAAATATCACGAATTTGGGCTCAGGAGGGAAAGCTCAGACTCTCTGCCAGAATGCATGGCTTCCTGCAAATTTGCTTCAATGACTAATAACACAATCATGATTTGACTAAGAGCGTAACTCTAAAATCCTACACTTTGGCTGGTATGAGGTCAGTGATGCAAAAACTGCTTTTGAGAGGAGTCCTCTCTAGCAGAAACTGCCAGTTCAGTCTCATTTCATGAAATCTCACCCACTGTGGCTGATTGGATGGTGTTACTGCCATCAACCCCTGAGTGGACCCTAGGGGCAGGAATGACACCCACTGGATCAATTTGCTCAGGGGCCCATCCAAACCGGCCTTGAACACTTCCAGGGACAGGGCATCCACAACTTTTTTGGGCAGCTTGTAACAGTGCTTCACTGTCCTGTCAGTATAGAAGTTCTTTCTAACATCTATCTAAATCTCTCTTCTTACAGTTTAAAACTGTTCCTCCTTGTCCTATTATTTTCTGCTCTGGTGGTATCAGTGACTCACACTCACAAACAGAGTGGGGAAATGCTGGTTGAAAAATTTCCAATGGAAAATCCCTCCCAGAGAAAATCATGGTCAACTCTTGCATCTGAAGTCAAATTTTGAGTAAGAGAAGTAGTTCAGAAGTCAGTCAGGAATTCAGAGAAACACACAAAAGCAGTGCAAGCAGAGGCTAGGGAGGGGACTGCTGCCATCAGCACCCATGATGGGATGGGAGCATTGATGCTGCTCTAATCCAGAACCTACAGGCAGATTTATCCCCCAGGAGCTAAGATTTAGTGTCCATTCATCACCATGAACAATTGCTGCTAAGAAATTAATATTGGTCTTCTTAGCACATCTCAGGGAGCCCAGATCTCCATGAAGAACAATGAATGCAGTGTCCTCTACCAGTGTTGCTACTTTGAGGGGAGAACCTGTGCAGCACAGACACAGACACAGCAGGTCCTGTACAAAGCCACTGTATCTGACTATCATATTCAAGACCAACACAGAAGTCAGCCCAATTCTAGAACAAGCCCTGCAGCAGTTTCACACAGGTGAGAATCTTGTCCAGTGCAGCCCTGAGCCATACAGACAGACACACATGTATAGAAATATGTACCACATACAGTTGCGTATTTGTGGGTAAAACATAAAAATAAATGTGTATTCAAAATTTGGGAATACCAAGTAAGCTGATATGAATCTGTGTAAAATGGAAAAAAAATTCGTATTTTATATAGATATAAACACCCAAAGCCGACATGCACAAATATGTCACATTGTAAGCCTGTCTAAGATTTGCAGCTGTCAGGAGACTTGCTTATTTATACTCAAGGCAATATTAAAATTTAAAGATTAGGATGACTAATCTTCCTTTCTATAAGACTGCTTGGTGCTCCCTGTATATGCAAACTACATATGCCAGATTTTGCATAAACACAAAAAACTGATAAACATCCTTTAATAAATGGCTTATCATAAAAAAAAATCTTTCACTACTGCTTTGTTAAAACGTTACAGAAATTTTAATTCATTCTCTATCAGGCTGGTTGCAAAATTAAAAGAAAGAAAATGTTTAGTCTTGCAGTTCAAACAGCCATCTAAGGCTCTGCCAACACAGTTCAGCTTTGGTGCCACACTGGAAGGAAAGCTGACTTTACCTCTTAGACACTGAACTTTCACATTGCGATTGTATGGTCCCTTATTCATGGAAATAGCATAATAACCACAGAACATATGATAATTAAACTTCATGAACAGTGTTAAGTAAGCAACTTGAAATGCTATTTCTGCTATGGTTTTTCCATGGGCTGACTAATTTTTTTGTCTTACACAAGTATGCACGGAGCCTCAGCCTCACTTCTTCCCTAAACCTCAGAACCACCACGCACAAATGTGTTTGCTATGTGAATGGTTTTGATGAGTTTGACATGATTCATACCACTAAGGACTCTTCACTCAATTAAAAATTTACATGACTATTATAATGTTTGCCAAGAGATCAGGAAGAGCCATGAACCTGGCTCTGCTGAAATCAGGGCAAGGCTTGGGAAGGAGAGATTTTAAAGTGGGATAAAATCTGCTCTCATAGCTACAGCCATGGCAGGTCCTTCATAGAAATGGTTCTCTCTTGGGTTTGGACAACATCCAGCAACATGGTTCAAACCAAAGCAGGAATTTCAGGAGCTTTTATGAAGAAAAGGGTGTTAGCAGAGGCTGAGGACATGCTTCAGCTTTATACTCTGCAGCTGCTGGGGCTGACAACAACGTGTGACACCAAAGGCACTGCTAAGCACTGACTGCCTCCATGGACAGAGTATCTGAGACCTCTAGTGCTGGTGTGATCCAGGCAGAACCTGTTTTAGTCGTAACAGCTTAGATATGGGTTGGACAAACCACACAACTGTGGGTACAAGGAACGCTGAAATGTCCTGTCCATGAGACCCCACGGTGTCCTGTGCCTGCCTGTGCCTACCTGCCTGCTCCTTAGCTCTGCCTTGCTCTCTCAGGACTTTTGGGGATCTCCACCACTTCTGCCAGGGTGGGGGACAGCACTTGGGAGGCAGTCTGATGCTCAGAAGAGAAGAAGAGATGGAGGCAAGTGCTGCAATTACCTCTTCCCTCCTCTGCCCATAAAAGTGCCCCTCAGGGTGACTTCATGCCTGAGTTGGCTAATGACACTTTGTCAGGGTGAGTTAGAGAGGTGAAGGGTGAAAGTCAAACATCCATCAGGGGTGATTTTACCCTGGGTTATTTAATTTGTTGGCCACACCCAGAGAAGTAATAAAAAAATCATAAAAGCTTCTAGTTGTTCAGCGGGGATTTTCTGAATCTGTTTGTCTTTATTCTAAGGAAATTATGATTTACTCAAGTTAGTGACAAAACAAGCAAAGGTCTGATCATATCTGGTTTTGGGAAGCCCTGAAGATTTCAGTGACACCAACAATAAATCACTAGCACTGAACATTCATCACCATAACTGCTTTCCAAGGCTGGCTCTGAACAGCTGCAAGTTGTACAAATAAAAGGCAAATAAAAAACCCAAGGTGGTTAGATGCAATTCTGAGCCAGACCCTGTTTTCTTTTAATTGAGAGACTTACCATGCATATGCTGTCTATGTACGTACATATGTATGTACAACTGTCTACACACACGCTACAATATATAACACTCAGGGAAAAATGAGATTCCCAAACCAAGAGAGAGGGTAAGAACACAACCATTCTCCTCCTAAAAACCAAAATCTCTTTTGTTCCCAAACAACGGAGCCCTAAACTACCAGTAACTGAGCAATTGCCTGTGTCCTTCAGCCATAGTGCACAAATTCTTGTCACTGCTGTTTGTTTAGTATCAGACAAATAAGAGTTTAGCAGATCCGGGACTGAATCTCTAAATCAAATTTTTCATCTCCCTGTTGAGAAAAGGAATAGCAGCCTGAAAATTGGTTTTATTGCTGCTTATTATGTTTTTATATTGGATCTCGATGCTGCTAAATAATTTTCACTTCTCTAAATGAGATCATAAAGTCTACAAAAAGGCTAAATTTAAACTGTTGATTAATTTATAATTATTTGTTGAGTAAGGGATGAATGCTGTTAGTGATGGGCTGTGAGAAGCCCCTGGCTGAGTTGCTGCATTAGCCATGCGACGAAGGAGACTGGGACTATCTCCCAGATACAGCTGATGAAACTGCTTAAAGAAAATGTAAAAGTTTGTCTTTTGAAGTGGAACAGTTTGGGTCAAGTTTGAGTTACATCGAAATGTTTTATTTGGAGAAAACTGCAAAGAGCAAGAGAAGCCAGAACCTCACCCCTCTCTAATTGCAGCTCAGAGTGACCATGGGCTGCAGAAGGCTGAAGTGGTTCCCTGTTCCCAGGCATAACTCCTCAGATGACCACTGGATACAACGAGAGAGGATTAATGTCCTGTGCATACAGTTATGATCTCCCTTTTTCAAATGGATTTGGACATTATAAGGACAGCAGATTTGTGGTTTAAATCAAATCGGTATCCCCCAGCTCCACTTCAGGCACTGGCACTAAAGAGAGACTGGAAGTTAAAACACACATGTGTTTAACCAGACAGCTGCATCTTGGAGCTCTGAACTGAGGTTTTTCAAGATCATCCTTGAGTGGAAAGATGAAGACGAAATGACTCACCATCACCGTCTGCTGAGGTGCAACCACTTTCCCCAAGAGCGGTGTGAAGGAACATGGCGAAAACGCTGAGCAGGGCGCCGGGCCGTGTCATGCTGAGCACGCCGCATGCGTGCCCTGGGGCTGCGCGCCCGACCCGCGCCNAGTGCTGAGCTTTTACTTTGAAACGGGCTTCCCGCTTCACAGCTGAGGGCGTGCTGGATCAGGCCCGTCAACTTATTTGGGCAAAAACTGGTAAAGTGCACCGGGGAAGGGAGAACATCTCTCGGACAGTGCTCCTGACCCAGCCCGGGTGATTTGTGCTGCTGGTTTCCCTAAGGGCGTGGTTTAGTCCTTGCGTGCACTTCGCTCCCAATAAAGGCGCACAGGGCCAGGGGAGAAAAATCTTCCAGGTACGAAACATTAAGGGTGATTGCTTTTGTTTATCCTTTAACTACTGGCATCAAAAGCAGCGTTGCCGGCAGGTGATTCTTCACCCTTGTGAGACCCCACCTGGAGCACCCCATTCAGCCCTGGGGTCCCCAACATAAGAAGGACACACAGATGCTGAAGTGAGTCCAGAGGAAGCCATTAAGATGAGGAACACCTCTCCCGCACAAACAGGCTGAGAGAGGTGGGGTTGTTCAGTCTAGAGAAGAGAAGGCTCTGGGGACACTTTATCGTGGCCTTTCAGTATGTAAAGGATGCTTGTAAGAAAAATGGAGAGAAATGATTTACCAAGGCCTGTAGTGACAGGACAAGGGGCAATGTTTTTAAACTAAAAGAGGGTAGATTTAGAATGGACATAGAGAAGAAATTCTCCTCTGTGAGGGTGGTGAGGCACTGGGACACGTTGCCCGGAGAAGCTGCCCCATCCCTGGAAGTGTTCAAGGCCAGGGAATGGAGCTTTGAGTAACGTTGAAGATGTCCCTGTTCATGGCAGGGGCATTGGAATGAGATGATCTTCAAGACTCCCTTTAAACCTAAAACCTTCTGTGATTCTGTGACGTCCCACATGAGGAAATGCTGACCCAGAAAAACCTGTGATTTAAAAGACTAATCCTGCAAAACCTGGCTCCTGAGAGCAAAGTGGCACATCTCACATTTTTTTCAGGCTTTGGCCGAAGCAAAGGTGGAAAGCAAAAGACAAAGAGGTGTTAAATATTTCCTTTGCACACTTTCTGTGGCTAAGTACACCGACGCACACATGAGCGTACAGCAGGGCCGTGCACAGGGCTGACTGATGTGGCTAACTACAGGTGAGCTGGGGACCTGAAAGAGAAGAGAAAGCTCTGACACAGCCCTGGCTGCGCCAAAAAAAGCTCCAGGTTGGAGGCGTAAAGGAAACTGAGGGCAAAGCTTGTGACGATGCCCAAGCAAACAGAAGAGTGATGACACTATAATAAGGAGGCTCCAAATGGAAGCCACATCAGCTTTATCGTTTGAAAGAAAATAATTCAAAATGCTGACCAAAGTGATGAAAGCTCAGGTCTCATGGTGAGAAAAGTCTCCTTCTTTCCAGGACAGCAGGGGCTGTTCTGCAGTGTCTCTTGCTGCCCTAGGCAAGGGGCAGTGAGTAGTCAAGGCTCCTCTGTCCAGCTTTTATAGGAAGAAATGTCCCCCTTTCCACAGGAGTTCAATGAGGCTGTCTGGAAGATGGATATCTCCAATATCTGTATCAAGCCCCTCCTTGTGGAGCCTCCCCAGGGCTCCCCACCAAAGCAATCCCTGCAGGTGCACTAAGCCTAGGTAGGTACAGAAGAATGGGTCTGGGTTCACTGGCTGGGGTGTAGGTATTTACAGAGTGTGTTGCTGTGTCAGAACTCTTCATGCTCCTCTTCTGTCTGGCCACTGAAGAGCACGATTCATCTCATCCTAATACAGACATTAAAAAGATGATATCTAAACCCCTAAATGCATTTATTTCTCTCCACTGAATTCGAAGAGAGCCCAGGGTGAGACAAGGTAGGTATCTGCGCAGCAGAGCTCTATGATACCTCTCACCCACAAACAGGAGAGGGACCTGCCTGCCCACTGTGCCCACCCACACAAAGCAGGAGCTGGACACGATGCAGGGGACACGGAGCCACTGACAGTGACACCACTATGGCCTGACTCCCTCTCAAGAATTCACTTACAGAATTATTTGTGTCACTGCCAGATTCACATGGTATCTCTTGAAGAAATTCCCTCCTTCTGAGTCAGCTGGTGGGACTTGAGCAGTAATTTGTCCTCATCTCTCACTCCTCAGTTTTCTGAGCTTGACCAAAGTACATTCCAGCCAAACCTGAATTAGTTTGTCCTGGTGATGTTGGGTCCTGGTGATTTCTCATCCCTAAGGCCTACCCCTTGCTTGCTGTAGAAAAGATTATTTGAGAATTTCAACACCTTTCTTAATAATCTTCCTTATAATTTTATTCTAGAAGCCCTCAAGGTAGTTTCTACCTCATTTTCAGCCAGAAATGTCAATAAAGGAGGGCTCTCCTGTGCAAATTGATCACTGTCCTATCTGAAAATGACACCTTCTCACTTTAAATTTGTCTTGTTTATAATTGAGTGGGCTATCACTTTGATCTTTTTTTTTTCTTTTTTCCTGTTTCAGTTGGAGCAAACTAAAAGAAAAAGTCTTTTCAGACATAATATTTTTGTTGAACATGAACAATCTTATTATCAGAGCTGTGCTGCTCGGGGGATTTCCATGTTGTCATGGCTGCATTTTGTCTGGGTGGGGAAATGGGGGACCACAATGAAAAGAAAAAAAAGCTAGTATACAGAAAAACCCTGAAGCAAAAGTACATTTTGTTTTAATTCTGCACCTCTGCTTCTGAAGCTGTTTGATTTCTAGGAGATATTTGAGTCTCTTTGTCTCACCTTGTTGCCTTCCTCTAATGTCTGGGACATAGGAAATGAAATCTGTGAGTCTAAATCTTAGGACAGCTGAAGGGTTTTAGCCAGGAGAGGCTAAAAGAAAGCTGGATGACTTTTCACTTGCAACGAATTTACACTGCTTCTGCCTCCTAGTTGAAGGTTCCACAAAAAGTAAAACCCCCAACAGCAACAAAACCGACCCACAACAAAAAAATCCTCCAGTTTAAACCAGTAAGTTTTGAAGGTCCAGCAAAAATGTGCCTAGGCTTCATTGGTATGCTAGCTCTCTTTGGGTCCCAACACTCTGTTTTGAAGCTTCTGAGTCATCCTAGACCCCTTTACATTCTAGCCATTAACAAAGTCCAGGTTACAACCCCCGTAACTTTGAAGAGTTTTTTCAGTGCCCTGTGGTGCGTGAGTGTGCGCTGTCCATGCAGTGTATCAGCTCCTCAGCACTTTCTGCTGAGCCTTACGTATCATCCAGTGCCTTCTTGGATTATCACTTTTCTTGCGAGTGCTAACTTCTACAAGTTAGCATCTGTCTTTGCCTCTTACACTGTTTGTTCACTTGCTTTTTTTATTCTCCTGAGGACTCAAAGGCATATTGTGATTCTGTTTTGGCTCCAAAAAATGCAAAATGCTTCTGCACACGTGCACATATTTAAATATGCTATCAGTATTTGTTTAGAAAGATGAAGTGAGTAAATCCCTTCCTTCTATCAACAACTCTTTTCGAACGCTCCAGTTGAGGAACCCCCCAGAGCATCTGTGAGGGACAAGTGGAGCGGATCCTCCAGACACATCCCAGTGTGCAGCACTGCAGACAGGACATGTGGACACTGATGCCTGGAGGAAACAGACATCCTTGTGTTTGAGGAGCTCAGTTGGTGTGTCCTGGTCAGATACCCCCGGGTACCCATGGTCCAATTTGGGATTAAGAGAGAACTCTTCTTGTGTTGGTCGTAGTTGGCAGGAGCTGTTGGGCTGAAGCTGGCAGGGCTTCTTGGCCCTCTCTAAGGCTTGGGGATTCCTCTGTTCCCTGGGCTATTAATAAATTATCTCATTATATCGTAGAATGAGGTTGCTGATCCCTCTGCCTGACCTGGCCTGACCCCCCTGCACTGCTCCTGAAAGACAAGGGGAGCTGGAGGAGAGGAAGGTGCAATTTCCCTTCATTTTTATGGGCCGTGAGGGCTGATTCAAGATGACTTTTTAACACCCATCTAGGCCCACTCCTTTCAATACAATACTTATTTTCTACAAAAATTTAACATATTTCTGGATCTCATTAAATTATAACTTCAACAAACAAACAAACAAGCGAAAACCCCTAAACAATCTGTAAAAACATCTGCCATAGCATGTTTTTTTATACTATTGACAGAAAGGCAAACTGGAGGATTCATGCAACTCTGAAATAGAACTTATGAAATGCAATTAACATTTGAAATTGAGATGTTAATACCCATATTTATAAGTTACGTATTGGTGCCTAAGACTAAAAATTGTGGGGTTTGCCATATTTAGTAAATAGGTTTTTTATTGTTTTGTTTTCAAAGAGTTTGGTAAAGTTAAGGCAAGTAATAAACCAAAACCTCATTAGAACTTGTATTCTGTATCTGCTCAAACAGACTTCATACTTAGATTTTTATTTTTTAACCAGACGTGCCAGGAAGCAGAAATCTTCCAGCCAGCTTCAGATGTGAAGAGAAGGACTTCTACATAAAACAAAACAAAACAAAAATTCAGAATCTTTTTTTTTTGTTTCTTCCTGACATTTCTTGCTCTAACCTGGTTCATAAACCTTGTTCCATGTATCTTCTCCCTGGTGGAGGCATCTCTCAACAGCTCCTTAGCTGAAGGTCTGTGGGTCAGCCTCAGGCTGCTCTAAGAAGTGTTTTGCTGGCCCAAGAGCAGGAGAATGTGGGAGCCAGTATTGCTTAAGGCAACACAGCCATGGGCAGCAAAACTTGAAGAACAAACCCCTGAGATTGAATGGATTTACTCTGCAAGGCGTTGTGTTTCACTCATCACCAAATTACTTTGGTCTGCAGAGAGTGAGAGCAATGCAGGGTGGAAGATACACAGTTTGTCATCACATTGTCCTGAAGAATGGAGACGTGTGACAGAGAGAAGAAATTTTTGAAAGTTCTTCTGAACTGTCTTTTTCTTTGAGGTTTTGCCACTTAAAATTGCTTTCCACTTCCTTCACTAGGACTCATAAACTGGCATCGTAATAACAAGGAGGACTGTTATACTGAGGGAAAAAACCAGATAAGCTGGAAAAACATTGCTGGTCAAAGTGTAAAGCAGGAGGGACTGATGTGCACTTTGGTCAGGCCTTCAAATATTCTGAGATCAGACTAAAAAACAACAGGATAGGCTGAAAAGAGTGAACTTTTTTTTCTCTTCTCCTTAAGTAACAAATACAGCAACAGCAGAAACAATAACAATCATGTTAACAGTTCTGTGCTTCTTTTATGTGCTTGCTAGTTTCTAAGTCTTCAGGGTGCTCAGGATATTATTTTCAGCTATTCTCTACAGCAACCAGAGTTAAAACATAAAGACATGAAAGCTTAGATTGTTTTCACATTATTTGTTTTAGCTCTAAAAAACCATCTGCAAGATGTATTACTCACTTCTGAGATCTGCTAGGACAGCACCTGCCACAGAAGAGCACCTGTACTTGCTCATATACATTTTTCAGACACAATGTTGGGCCAAAACCCTGTTGTTTTTGTGACAATGAGGCATTTTGTGAATGTATTTTAGTTCTGTAAAATGGCTTCATTCTGGCCCCTGCCACTTTTAAATTAAAGTTTTGGATTTTCATTCTTTTTAATGAATTTGGGTTTATAATTGCCTTTAGTTTCAAAATGTGAGTTACTAAAAACTGATTTGGTTTCATCTGAATACTTTCTTTGAGAATCTGTCCACACAAGCTGTGGTTGCTTTTGGATATTTAATATCTAGCCTAGTGTTCCTGCATGCAGACCCCATTCCAGAAATAAATGCCAAGGGAATGTAGGAGGCACAATTCCAATATATGACTAGTCTATGACTCAGAGCTGAACTCTTTTGTAAGCTTCAGATGAAAAACAGGTGTAGACTTTAGCAAACAGGAAAAAGGGAAAAAGCAAACAGAGGCAACATGATGGCATGTTCATGTGAAACAGAACAGATGGCCAGAAATCATCTTGAGGAAGCTGAGGCTGGTGGCATGTGTGAAAGAGCGAGAGGAACCTGCAACAGCGTTTGTAGTCTTTATGTTTAATGTGCTCTGGACGTGGGGCTTCCCCACCACCAGGTAAGTGGGAGGGAGTGGAGGTCAGCGTGCACCCAGTGAGCGTGGCAGCACCCCCTTACTGCTCCCCTTTCCCATGTGGGCAGGCACATGATCCCTGTCCGCCTGGCACAGCCCAGCATGCGAGTACTGCCAGCAATAGCTCCTGCATTGTGGAGGTGGACAACGCTGGAAACTGAAACTTCAGGGAACACAACCAGTGTCCAGTGCAGGTGTTGTGGCAAAGCCAGGCTGCCCATGGCCTCCAGAGAGCTGGAGATAGGTGGAATGGGAAGGATCATGGCTGCTGAGTGTCCTGACGAGAGGCTGATCCTGCCAATGCTTGTCCCCTCACACCATTTCCATGGGTTTTGTGCTGCAGCCCTTGGATGCCAACGCCACTGTGACTGGCTTCTCATCCCTACTCCTGGAGAAGCTGCAAGTCCTCCAGGGATGGGCTCTGAGGAGGAGGATGGGTTTCTAAACCAAGGTCTGTGCTGTTTAGATGAATGTGAAGTGGACTTGGATAGCAACTTGGGTGGATCGTGCTGCTGAAGGCAACCTGGAATGCCGGCATAGGTTCCCTTTGCTTCTCCTTGCACAAGTGAGCACATCTCAGTCTTACAGTGGCTTGGGAAGCAGCACTGAGGGGGCAGCTAGAGCCATGCTGACTGTGAGCCACAGTGATAACAGAATTTTCTGGTTAAATTTACCGTGGTTGAATGTAGCGTCATTGGTAAGGCTGAACTCACTAAAAGTTTTTTAAGACTGTTTTTTATAAAACATTTACCTTAAGCAAATGAGCACTAGATAAACATTAGATAACAAAAGGTCACACAGGAGAGTAATAATTTAAATGCTTTTACATTTAAATAGGTTTTAAAATTTCTTCCCTGGTGTAAAACCTACTTAGAGGAACTGAGAGAATCAGACAAGAAAATGAAATCACAACTGATTGTAAACAGATACTGTCAAAGGTAACAAAAAGGTATATATTTAATGTGATTTGGTTTAGCCCAAGTTCTATGCACTGAGATGCTTATATGTTCAAAATTAATTACATCTATGTTGTACCAATTATATAGGAGTGGTATTTGAGATACCATTAGATAGATGTCTGTAAACAACAGGAAAATATATGTGATCTACCTGAAACACTATCCTCCTTTTAAAATATGAATACGGGGGCAGGGAAATCACTGTAACAAGGAACAATGACTACACATTTTCCCCCCATTCAGGATGCCAGATTAGCGAGGAGAAAAAAAAATATGCAGATAAGGCCTTGATTGCAGAGGGCTGTGACAGGACCCCAGCTGGCAGAGCTGGCATGCAGATCTGTTTTCATGTTGTCATCACAGTGAGCATTCAAAAACCACCCAGAGATGGTTTCACATTTGGAAATGCAGAAACTCTATCAGGTTTCAGCGCTCTCCGGGATAACACGGGACCCATTCTCCAGGCTGGCTCTCAGCCCAGCTACCAGCAGTAGGCTCCACTCTTCCCTCCATGCCCTTTGGGAAGCCTCTTTTTTTAATTTCTGTTAAAACCTCTTCCTGGCTGCTTTTGCCTTTCTACATTCCTGCTGCAAAATCCCCATTCACTGTCTCACTCACACTCCTCCCATCCCTCCCTGCTCCTCACACTCCACATTTCTCTCTGGTCAAGCTGGGGAACAGAGCTGCTTTTCCCTGCCACCTCTCCCAAGGCAGAGGAGTGTCCAACCGCCACCTCAGGGCCAACAGGCAATGCTCCTGCCAGGGAGGGAACAAAGAATTCTATTCAACCACTGAAACAAAAGTGATGAGCCACCGAGATAATGCAGACCTGCTGGACACCTCCCTAACCCCAAGGGACACATTCTTACTTGCTTCTTATTTTTCCTTTCATTTTTAACTGTCTCCTCCTCCATGCTGATCAAAGCAGGCTAAACCCCGAAACTGAGGATCATTGGT